>CAUYUJ010015349.1:910655-943155 GCA_963575745.1 Prorocentrum cordatum
AGAAACGGGCCTGCTTCCTCCCTCCCTCCTCCATCCCTCCTCCCTCCGGAGGAGGAGGAAGAGGACGAGGAAGAGGAATATGAAGAAGAAGAAGAAAAATAATATTAATAATAATATCAATAACAATAAGAAGAATAAGAAGAAGAAGAAGAATAATAACAAGAAGAATAATAATAATAATAAGGGGAGAAGGAGGAGGAGGAGGAGGAGGAGGAGGAAGAGGAGGCGGAGGACGGAGGACGGAGGACGGAGGACGGAGGACGGAGGACGGAGGACGGAGGAGGGAGGAGGGAGGAGGAGGGGAGGAGGCGGAGGAGCGAGGGAGGAGGACGAGGAGGGATGCGGAGTGAGGTGTGAGAAGGAGGGAGGAGGAGGGGTTGGCAGGAAGGATGATGGATGGAGGGAGGGAGGGAGGGAGAGAAGGAGAGAGAGAGAGAGAGGGAGGAAGGCAGGGAGGGCGAGAGGAGGGAGGGAAGAGGATGGATGGATGGAGGAGGAAGGTAGGTAGGGAGGGAGGGAGGAAGGCAGAGGGAGAGAGAGAGGGAGAGGGAGAGGGAGGGAGAAAGGGAGGGAGGAGGGAGGAGCAGGAGGAGCAGGAGGAGCAGGAGGAACAGGAGGAGCAGGAGGAGCAGGAGCAGCAGGAGCAGCAGGAGCAGCAGGAGCAGGAGCAGCAGCAGCAGCAGTAGGAGCAGGAGTAGGAGCAGGAGTAGGAGCAGGAGCAGGAGCAGGAAGAGCAGGAGGAGCAGGAGGAGGAGGAGGATGAAAGCGCGAAGCGCATGACTGAATTCAAACTGGAGCGCCATGCGCAACGCGCTTGATTGAAGTGAGCTGGAGCGCAAGCGCTGGCAGCGCAAAGCGCTGGAAAAAAACAGCAAAAAACGCTATGGGGCAGACGTAACGAAACAAACATCGAAAACAGTGTTGGATAATAATTCACATCTATATTCGCAACGCGTTTTGTTGCACATGGTAATTTCAGGACTTAGAGTGGTTGCAGATAGGTTGAAGTTAGGTTTCAGAGTGGCTGAAGATAGGTTGAATATATTTCTAAAACAAAAACATGCGAAACATGAAACTATATCTTCCACAACTTCAACATAAATATCATAACTCCAACTTAACTCTCAAATCTTAGATCTGACGACAACAAACGGATTCGCCAGATTTCCCAGACCTGGCCGGAAACGTAACTAACAGGAGGGCCTCTAAGAGCCTCCGTGGGGGAGCTACAAGAAAGGTTTTTCACAAGATGTCCCACGAAAGGGCGCCAATATTAGAATTCGTCGCCTGATTCGCCAAGTTTCCCGGACGTCGCCTGAAACGGAACAAGGGGGCGGCCTCCTTGGGGCCTCTGAGGGCCTCCTTGAGGCTCCAAGGGGGGTTTTCTGAGGATGTCCTACGCGAGGGCGCCGGTTTGGAATTCGTCGCCGGACTCGCCGGACGTCGCCTGAAATGGAACAGAGAGGGTTTCGGAAGGCCTCCTTGTGAGGCTCCGGGGCGGTTCTCTGAAGATATCCCACCCGAAGGCGCCGGTTTGGAATGATTCCCCGGCCCCAGATTCGCCGGATATCGCCGACGTCGCCGGAACAGGGGGCCTAGGTGGGCCTCCTTTGGGATGCTCCGCGGGCGGCTTTTCTGAGGATGTCCCACGCGAGGGCGCCGGTTGGGAATTCGTCGCTGGATTCACCGGATTAACAAGGGCCTCTGAGGGCCTCCTTGGGGAGGCTCAGGGGGCGTTTTTTTCTCAGGATATCCCACGCGAGGGCGCCGGTTTGGAATTCGTCGCCGGATTTCCCAGTTTCGCCAAATTTCCCAGACGTCGCCTGAAACGGAACAGGGGGGCCTCTGAGGGCCTCCTTGGGGAGGCTCCGGGGGCGGTTTTTCTGAGGATATCCCACGCGAGGGCGCCGGTTTGGAATTCGTCGCCGGATTTCCCAGTTTCGCCAGCTTTCCCGGACGTCGCCTGAAACCGAACAGGGGGAGCGGTCGGCGGGGCCGTTGGCTCGCTCGCCGGGGTCAGGATGATGTGAGGTTCATAGAATACTCCTTCAAATTAATACATGCTCCTTTTTCTATATTTTTACAATCCGGGGGGGTGGGACCCCCCCCACCCACCCACCCCCCGGAAAATCGGACCCCCGGGATCTGGCGCTTTTGGGGCCCCCTGGACGCCTTGCAATGGGTCACCCGGGCCTTCCGGGCCTCCTGGACGCCCCTGCCGGGCCTTGCCAGCGGGCCCAAAGCGGTCAGGAGGGCAGCCAAACGGCCCCGCGAGAGCCCCACGCGGCCCCAGACAGCCCCGAGACGCCCGAAGACGACCCAAAGAAGAGCCCCAAGAGGTCCTCCAAGTGCAAAAAAATACACTTTCCTTTCGTTTTTTTTTGATTGAATTTTTGTACATTCGGTTCTTCGGTATTCCGTGCGTCCGAGTCCGCCGAAGAGGCCCCAAAAATCCTCCCACAACGGTGTCAAAGGGCTTCCAGACAGTCCAAAAGAGCTCCAATATGGTCCAACAGGGCCGCAAGATGGCCCCAAGAGAGCCCCGCTGACAGCCCCAGATGGCCCCAAGACGCCTCCCGAAGCACTCCAAATCGTGACCCGGTCGTTCAGGGAGACCGTGGTTGGTAGCAAGGTGGCCGCAAGAAGCCCCCAGAAGCCCCCAAAAGGCGCCCAGGAGGCCCCCAGAGGTCCCCAAAAAACTTTTGAGAGGGGCCCAAGAACACCTCCAAAGAGGAGCCCCTGCAATAAAAACTGGGGATGAGGACAAGGAGTGGCTCGCAGACAAGGAAGATTACGAGTGAGAGGAGAGGAAGTATAAAGGATAATGCATAACATTACTATAACGACGATGGCGCAAACGGCAACGATGAATCATCGCTATATTTGGTTATCCTGCATGCCGAGCTTTAAGAACCAAGGTGCATGGCGCGAAGCGCCAATGCAGTCTTGTATATATATATATATATATACATATATACATATACACATATATATATATATATATATATATATATCCCCCACCCGGCCGACCGCAACCCGGAACCATGCCGACTCCATGAGTACCCGCCCCCCACAATCTCTGTCAAACAATTACCCTGTGACGTACCCAACCCTTTCTATACATGTGGCGATTATACTCAGGACCACTCAATGCTGACTGGCATTCTGAAGGACCCGCCAGCCGCGGGGGGCGCAGTGGAGGGGGGGTCCACCTGACGGCGCACCCCCTGACTTCCCCTTGGCCCTGACGCACACGCCGCCCAGAGACATCCTCCTCCCCCGACCCGCGGAGCCACGACCGCGGGCCCTCGGGCGGCGATGGTTACGGGCCCAGCCCGACACCCCGGAGGGCGGGCAGCGTCCCATACCCACCGCACGCCTCGAGGCCCCGCGGCGCGGCACCGCGGCGGCGGCCTTGGACGTGTCCAGGCGGAAAGAGGGTGAGCGAGGAGAGGGGAAGGGGGGCGCGCATCTTTTAGTGGCAAAGTCAAGGGGGAGGTGCCACGACACAATCACGCCACGGGGCACCGAATCACATGGTCGAGTCCCCGAAATACGCAGGCCGGCCCGCCCCCCCTCGGGGCGGGCGCGCGGTGTTTGAACCGTCGCACGGGACACACTGGCCCTCGGCGCGGAGAGCCGGCGGGACCAAGGACGTGCCCGGTCCACAAGCCGGCCGCCGGCGCGGGCACGCTGGCCCTGCATGACCGGCCCGAGCCGCCCTGGGCCGTCTGGCCTGGGGCAGCACGGCATGCCTTGCTTGGCGTGCGCAGCTGAGGGCGCACTGGCTCCTCGTTAATTTATGCGCACAGCGACAGCGCGCCGGCCGGGACGCACTGGTATCCCGCCGACCGCGCGCCGCGGGCCCACGGAGCATCCGCGAGGTGCCGCCGGCGGGACCGAGGACATGCTCGTTCCACCTGCCGGCCGCCCCCGCGGGCCGAAAGGCCAGCTTAGATTACTCACGGCCGCCCTGGGTTAAATGCCTGGGGCGCGCCGCGGGCCCACGGACCGTCCGCGACGTGCCGCCGGCGGGACCGAGAACGTGCTCGGTCCGCTTGCCGGCCGCCGACGCGGGCCGAAAGGCCAGGCCTGGATTGCTCTGTGCCGCCCGGGTGCCAGCCTTGGGTGGGCCGCCCAGGCCTTGTAGACTTGGGGTGACTCTTCCTGCGGTCCGACTCCACGAATTCCCGATGCTTTGCTGTCACCGTTTGCCGCTAACAGGGGGGGTAAGCCGCCCTGGAATGGTGCGGGCGGGCGGGCCTCAAATTCCAAGGGGCCCCCCCCCCCACACGGCCCTCGGCGCGGCTGAGGAGACAGACGGCTTTCGGGTCGTGCTAGTTTAGGCTCACCCCCCCCCCCACGCGCCCCCCGCGGCCAGCCACGCGTGCCCAGCCCGACCCAACCCAAAGCCGGTGCGCAGAATGAGCACCCAGCAATGCTTTCAGAAGAGCGCAGCAAGAAGTCCCGTGGTGATCCGCGTGGGGACCACCTCCGCTGGGCCTCCCAGGAGCCCACGAAGGTGGCGACAGTTGCGCAGATCGCAAGCCCCCAAAGGGGCGGCGAACTACCGAGGTGATCCGCGTGGGACCCACCTCCGCTGGGCCTCCCAGGAGCCCACGAAAGTCGCGACAGTTGCGCAGATCGCAAGCCCCCCAGGGGGTGGCGAGCTACCGAGGTGATCCGCGTGGGACCCACCTCCGCTGGGCCTCCCAAGAGCCCACGAAAGTTGCGACAGTTGCGCAGATCGCAAGCCCCCCAGGGGGCGGCGAGCTACCTAGGTGATCCGCGTGGGACCCACCTCCACTGGGCCTCCCAGGAGCCCACGAAAGTGGCGACAGTTGCGCAGATCGCAAGCTCGACGGCACGAGAGAAGAGGAGAGGGGAACATAGGAAACAGGAGAGGAGGAGGAGGGGAGGAGAGGGGAGGAGGAGGAGGACGGGGCGACCACACTGCTCTATTCAAAACGAATACCCAACCATAGGAGGAATGGGAACAATACCCGCACTCTGCCTCCACATTTGGAGCATGCGCGGCCAAGCTGACGCGCCCCTCCCCACCATCTCTGTTCAAAAACAATGCGAACTATACTTTGGGGCAAAGTCGTGAGTCATGTTCGTGAAGCCCACGAGCACTTTGCATTGCTTTTTGTCCGGGACGGCGGGGGTGTCAGCGTATTCCCTGCTGCACGCAGGGTTGCCATCCCTGACAAAAAAATACAACATGCACCTCGCGGCTAAATCTGGGTCATGCGCAACCACCCCGCGATCACTGCCAAGTGGTTTTTGACAAGGACGGCGGGGGTGGTGGCGTATGGCCTGCTTTGCGCAGGCCCACCAGGCACATTGATGGGCATTGGTTTTCGACAAGGATGGCGGGGGCCGACATGTTTCCCGATGTATGCTGTCACGTGCGCAGGCGCACCTGACGCACTCTGCACGTGCCCCGAACGTGGCGCACCTGGCGCGGCTGGAGTATGCGGCACACCTGGCGCACTCGGAGCACGTGGCACATCTGGCGCACTTGGCGTGCTTGGCACGCTCGGGCCGCAGGGGTGCCTGGCGCGCGTGGCGCCCCTGGCACGCGTGGCGCACCTCGCCCAAGCGTCGCGCACCTGGGGTCGGTTTTGGTTCCCAGTAGCTGTCCACTCAAAGACGACCGCAGAACATGCTCAGGCTCGGTTGATAAGTACGTGTTGGGAGGGCGGGTTGGAGTGAGCTAGACGGCTTGCGGGCGGGTGGGTAGCTTGATCCCTCCCCCTATCCCCTACCCTGGACTTGGAGGGGGGGGCGCGAGGCGTTGGAGCGTCCAAGATGGCCCAAGATGGCTGTAGGTGGGTCTCAGAGAGCCTAATATGTCAGAGAGATCTCCAAGATGCCCAAGATGGCTCAATATGGCTCCCAAGATGCTCCAAGAGGCGCTCCAAGACGGCTTCAAGTGGCCACGGAGCCTCCCCAGGAGGCCGCCAAGAGGCCAAAATCTTACAAATACCTGAGGGAAATCGATGAATGTTGCCTTCTCGCCTTTTCGCTTCCCGTGGCCTTCCGAGGCATCAAAACAGCTCCAAATGGGCCCATGAGGGCCCCAACAGAGACCCAAGAGAGCCCCAAGACGGCCGCAAGAGCACCCAAGAGCGGTCCAAGAGCGCCCCAGGACGGGCCCAAAAGGCGATTTTTGGGACTCCCCAGAGGGGGTCGTAATTAGAGCTCCCATCTTTTGTTGATCGATCTCCTCCAAGATGGCCCCAAGAACGCTCCCAAGAGCGCCTCAAGAGGGCCCCAAGAGGCCTCCAAGAGGCTCCCGAGAGACCCCCGAGAGGCCCCAAGAGGCTCCCAGAGGTACCCAAGGCGCCCCAAGAGGCCCCCAGGACCGCCAAGAGGCCCCCAAGACGCACCAAGAGGCCTCCACTGGGGGACCCTTCCTCTGTGCGCTGCCCACTTCCTTGATCGAGGCAGTTCGGGCTTCCGACAGCCCAGGACGGTCTACGCCCAAGCCAACACCTGAGGCTCCCAGGACTTGGAGCCCTCTTGCGTCGTCTCGGGACTAGGCCTAGGCCGTCGTCCTGGTGCTATCTTGGACGCCACTGTGGCTGTCGTGGGTTGTCGTAGGCCCGAGATAGCGAGAACACTAGAACATGTCAAAAACGATTGAGGAAACATACGATTATTGCTTATTGGGGCCTTCTTGGGGGTCCTCTTGGAGCGCCAAAAAGGCCGTCGTGGAAGCCTCTTGGGCACTTCGTGAACCGTCTGAGGCTCCTCGAAGCCGTCTTCAGAACTCTCGAGGCCGTCGGAGGGCCCCTGAGGTGTCTGGGGGACCCCATGGGCTCGAAACAGCACAAGCCACCCCTGCCAAATTGGAGTGTCAGAGGGGGGGAATTGTAAAAATTGGGTCGCTGGACCAACCCGACCGGCCACCAACCAGAAGCAATTAACCCCGCCCCCACCATGCCTGTAAAACAATGATCCAAAGTGCACGTGGCGGCAAATTTTGGATCTTAAGCGGGACCCCCCCAAGCATTGCGCATTGGCTTTTGACATGGATGGCAGGGTGTAAGCATATTTGTCAGCTGCGAGCTGCCCATCTATCCCTATCAAAAGCCACGCAGACTCATTTAGGGTGCACACCCCGAACACCATGCTGACCATCCCTCCCCACTTTGCAAGGTTTTTGACATGGATGGTCGCGGGCCGATATTTCGCCCGATGTGCGCTGCGACCTGCCGTGGCGCACCTGGCGTACTCTGTGCGCATCGAGCATCTGGAGCACCTAGCGCGGCTAGAGCAGGTGGCGCACTTGGCGCACGTTTCGTATCTGGCACGCCAGGCGTATCTGGCACGCTTAGGCCCCTGGGGCACTTGGCGCACCTGGTGCGCGCAGCCTACCGTCGCGCACCTGACGCCAGTATTGGTTCCCGATCGATGTCCATCCGATGGCGACGCGTGTGAGACTGATCGAGACAGCCTGTGGCGTTCCCGTTGGGAACTTGGTCATCTCCAATTAGACTTGCTGTGGGGCTATGACTTGCTCTTGAAGAATAAGTGGGTGCCAGGCCTGGGCGGCCGGGCTTCCCCTGGTTCCATGGTTTCTTGACTCCCCTCCTCGGGTTGTCTGGTCCTGTTTCTTGGGTACCTTGCTCGGGTTGCTTGATCTTGATTCTTAACTGCCTGTCTCGGGACTGCTGCGCTATGCAATCTCGCCATGCCAGAACATGCCCGAATCCCCAGCAGCACCAAACATTGCAACGCTAAGCAATGAATGCCACGCAATGCGCAGCAAAACAATTCCAAGCAACGCAAAGCAATGCCAAGCAATGCTAAGCAATGCCAAGCAATACAAAACAAAACATGGTGCAGCAACTCCAAGCAACGCCAAACAATGCAAGATGCCAAGCAAAGCAAATCAATGCAAAACAATGCCTTCGTTACTTTAGTTACTCCTTTAGGACGCATTCCCCTGGATGGGGTCGCGCTGGGCTCATTGCTCCTCATTCGTATACACCCCCCCCACTTTACTGACCCCCTGCCAACGCCCTGACACAATTATCCCGGCAAAGCAACCTAACAGCGATGTGTAGGAGCAGATCTGAAAGCATTCCCCTTAAGACTCAGATGAGAATCCAGTTGTAGAATTCTGCTGTTCTCGCAGTCGCAGTCGCATTCGCGATGACAGTCGCAGTGGCAACGGCAGTCGCAGTCACAGCCTCAGCCTCACCCTGCCTCAGCATCAGCCTGCCTCAGCCTCAGCCTCAGCCTGCCTCAGCCTCAGCCTCAGCCTGCTTCAGCCTCAGCCTCAGTCTGCCTTCAGCCTCGGCCTCAGCCTCAGCCTGCCTCAGCCTCAGCCTGCATCAGCCTCAGCCTCAGCCTCAGCCTGCCTCAGCTCATCAGCCTCAGCCTCAGCCTCAGCCTCAGCCTCAGCCTCAGCCTCAGCCTCCTCAGCCTCAGCCTCAGCCTCAGCCTCAGCCTCAGCCTCAGCCTCAGCCTCAGCCTCAGCCTCAGCCTCAGCCTCAGCCTCAGCTCAGCCTCAGCCTCAGCCTCAGCCTCAGCCTCAGCCTGCCTCAGCCTCAGCCTCAGCTCGCCTCAGCCTCCTCAGCCTCAGCCTGCCTCAGCCTCAGCCTCAGCCTGCCTCAGCATTCAAAATGTGGCCAGGGAATGGAGTTTTGGGAACTCGAAGAACACGAAGTGGCCTACAGTTGGCTCCGGGCATTCAAAATCATGCCCAGGAATGGAGTTCTGGGAATCCGAAGAACACGAAGTGGCCTACAGTTGGCTCCGGGCATTCAAAATCATGCCCAGGAATGGAGTTCTGGGACCTCGAAGACCACGAAGTGTGTAACTGTTTGCTTAAAACGACTTCCGCGGATTCTCCCCGGCACCCGCCCAGACCCCCCTGGGGAGTCAAGATGCTCTCTTTTGACACCACTAGAAACCTATCCTATCAGTCTTCGCTGTTAGGTAAAAACCGCACATGAAACAGACGCGGCCATAATCAGGGGAAAGCTTCCAATCACATGGGAGCATTGCTTGGCGCGGTTTGGCATTGTTTGTTGTTGCTTGGCGTTGTTTGGCGTCGCGTGGCGTTGCTTGACGTCGATTGTCGTTGGGCGGCGTTGCTTGAAGCTGCTTGGCGTCGCTTGGCACCATGTGGGGACAAGTCCAACCAACCAACCTGGGGAATGCAGTAAGGAAGCAAAATCAAGCAACCCAGGGCAACGCCACAGTAAGGAAACGAGATCCAGCACTCCCTGGGGAGACACAGGGCAAAACAACACGACCAAGCAACCACGAAGAACGCCTCAGAACGGAAACGAAACCATGAAAACCCGAGAACGGCAGGCCGGCGCAGGCCCGGCACCCGCTTAAAAAAAACCTGAGCCAAACAACGGGGAGTACTCAAATTGCAGCAACATCTGGATCATGTTCGGGCGCACCGCGATCGGGCTACATCTTGTCGTTGGCACGGACGCGGGGGGGGGTGCGTTGCCCCACGCGCGCGAGCCCGTGCCCCTGTCAATTATCCCGGCAAAGCAACCGAACAGCGATGTGTAGGAGCATATCTGGAAGCACTCCCCTTAAGATTCAGATGATAATCCAGTTGTAGAATTCTGCTGCTCTCGCAGTCGTAGTCGCATTCGCGATGACAGTCGCAGTGGCCTGCATCAGCCTCAGCCTCAGCCTCAGCCTGCCTCAGCATCAGCCTCAGCCTCAGCCTCAGCCTCAGCCTCAGCCTCAGCCTCAGCCTGCTCAGCCTCAGCCTCAGCCTGCCTCAGCCTCAGCCTCAGCCTCAGCCTCAGCCTCAGCTCAGCATCAGCAGCTCAGCCTCAGCCTCAGCCTCAGCCTCAGCCTCAGCCTCAGCCTCAGCCTCAGCCTCAGCCTCAGCCTCAGCCTCAGCCTCAGCCTGCCTGCAATCAGCCCTCAGCCAGCCTGCCTCAGCCTCAGCCTCAGCCTCAGCCTCAGCCTGCCTCAGCCTCAGCCTCAGCCTGCTTCAGCCTCAGCCTCAGTCTGCCTTCAGCCTCGGCCTCAGCCTCAGCCTGCCTCAGCCTCAGCCTGCATCAGCCTCAGCCTCAGCCTCAGCCTGCCTCAGCCTCATCAGCCTGCCTCAGCCTCAGCCTCAGCCTCAGCCTCAGCCTCAGCCTCAGCCTGCTTCAGCCTCAGCCTCAGTCTGCCTTCAGCCTCGGCCTCAGCCTCAGCCTGCCTCAGCCTCAGCCTGCATCAGCCTCAGCCTCAGCCTCAGCCTGCCTCAGCATCAGCCTGCCTCAGCCTCAGCCTCAGCCTGCCTCAGCCTCAGCCTCAGCCTGCTTCAGCCTCAGCCTCAGCCTGCCTTCAGCCTCGGCCTCAGCCTCAGCCTGCCTCAGCCTCAGCCTGCATCAGCCTCAGCCTCAGCCTCAGCCTGCCTCAGCATCAGCCTGCCTCAGCCTCAGCCTCAGCCTGCCTCAGCCTCAGCCTCAGCCTGCTTCAGCCTCAGCCTCAGTCTCAGCCTTCAGCCTCAGCCTCAGCCTCAGCCCTCAGCCTCAGCCTCAGCCTCAGCCTGCCATCAGCCTCAGCCTCAGCCTCAGCCTCAGCCTCAGCCTCAGCCCTGCTCAGCATCAGCCATCAGCCTCAGCCTCAGCCTCAGCCTCAGCCTCAGCCTCAGCCCTGCCTCCTCAGCTGCTCAGCCTCAGCCTCAGTCTGCCTTCAGCCTCGGCCTCAGCATCAGCCTGCCTCAGCCTCAGCCTGCCTCAGCCTCAGCATCAGCCTGCCTCAGCATTCAAAATGTGGCCCGGGAGTGGAATTCTGGGAACTCGAAGAACACGAAGTGGCCTACTGTTGGCTCCGGGCATTCAAAATCATGCCCAGGAATGGAAGTCAAGGGAACTCGAAGACCACGAAGCGGCCTAAAGTTGGCTCCGGGCATTCAAAATCATGCCCAGGGATGGAGTTCTGGGAACTCGAAGACCACGAAATGGCCTACAGCTGGCTCCAGGCATTCAAAATCATGCCATGCCCAGGAATGGAGTTCTGGGAACTCGAAGACCACGAAGTGGCCTACGGTTGGCTCGGGGCATTCAAAATGTGGCCCGGGAATGGAGTTCTGGGACCTCGAAGACCACGAAGTGTGCAACTGTTTGCTTAAAACGACTTCCGCGGATTCTCCCCGGCACCCGTCCGGCATCTGCCCAGACCCCCCTGGGGAGTCAAGATGCTCTTTTTTGAGCCTACTAGAAACCTATCAGTCTTCGCTGTTAGGTAAAAACCATTGCAGAGCGCTCGCTGCGGCGAAGCTGTAGACCATGCGCCGGTGCCCGCAACAAAATAAGGGGGGGGCCCTGTCACTGGTCTAGGGGGGATCTGACTACGAGAGAGTAATATGGAGGGGGGTGATGTTGTCAGTGCGAGCCCAAACGATCTCTTTGGCGACAGCGGGCAGTCGCCCCCCAGCCTTAAAGGCTACAGCGCAGCATAACACATAGAGAGAGGGGGGAGAAATAGAGAGAGGGGTGTATATATGTATGTGTATATATATATATATATATTCAAAAAAAACGAAAACACAAGAGAGAGAGAGAGACAGAGAGTGACAGAGAGAGAGAGAGAGAAAGAAATCAACAACAAAGAAATATATAGAGAGAGAGAGAGAGCGAGAGAGAAAACAAACCATATCCGTTGCCATTGTGGTTCAAGGCCATGAGATACCCGACGGCCGCAAGTCCCTAGCGGGCGTCTCTGGAGCGCGAGATGCCTCGCGCTTCGGGCCAGGGTTCGATTTCTACGACAACGAGTGCTCGGCCGCGGCGCGCGGCAGCCCCCCCCCTTGCTCGCGCTGCTCACGCGGGGGCCCTCGCATCGAGGGCGGCAGCAATGGCGGGGCGAGGCGGCGGGGCTGGAGGCCGTGGCCAAGGCGCCAGGCCCGCGGGCGGTGGGCCGCGGTCGCTGAGCACCTGCGCGGCTTGCCGTGCCTGCGGCGGCCCCCCCCCCCCCTTGTTCTGCAAGATGTGCGGCAAACCAGGCGCCGACGTCTTCAGGGAGGTCAACTTCGGGGAGCGGCTGCAACGCAAATGGCTGCGACTTGCCCAAGGCGCCGTCTTCGGAGGCAAGCCAGCCGAGGAGTCGCTCTCGAGACGGGCGGGGCCTAGCGACTAGGAGCGGCTCGCCCGGGCCATGGAGCGCATCGAGAAGCCCGAAGCGGAGGCCAAGCAGGCACCTTCGGCCCCAGGGGCTGCGCCCGCTGGCGGGGCGGCGGCCGCGCCCCCTCGGCGCGAAGCCTCGCCTGGGAAGCAGCGCGTGGAGGTTGTGGGGCAGAAGCTGGCGGCGCTACAGGCGCGGGCGCGCGAGGGCGACGAGGGGGGTCTCGTGGCGCAGCAGAGGGTCAAGCTGGAGGCCGAGCAAGTCCAGCTGCGGAGCGCCCTCTTCGCCTCGGACCCCAAGGAGGTTCAGCTCAAGAAGGGCAGGGGGGACTGGCAGGCCGGGCGGCGCACTTGATCGGCTGGGCGGTGGCCGGGCGGGCGCGCGACCAGGTCGAGCGCCGTCCAACGGCCCATGGTGTCTACGCTCATGGGCAACAGCGGCGGGCAGTGCCCGTCTAAGATCAGGAACTCGATCGCTACACGTCCTCCGAGGGTCACGGGCGCCCGCGCCTTCACCGCGGGCACGGCTCAGCCTCCGATCCAGGAGGCCGTCAGGCCGACGACGGGGGCCCAACCGATCGCGACCCTGTATCCGGGCTTGTTCATGGCGCGGTCCAGCTCCTTCACCTCGAATCGACCGATCAACGCCGGGGGCCGCCGCCGCGTCGACGAGGGCGCGCGCCCCAAGGCTGCTCGAGGCCTCGCAGGCGAACGAAGCGCGGTTCATCTCGTGCAGGGCCAACCCGGAAAAACCGTCGTCGCCGTTGTTCACGAAGGAGTGCGTGAAACCCGAGATCGGCGCCCTGGCCCTGGAGCCCTTCTCCATGGCCTCCCGGGCCATCTGGTCGGCCTTGGACTGGAGGGGATTCGTGCGCGATTCGGCCCAGTGGCCGCGCTGTCCACAATTCACACATCGAGCCTACTCCTCGAAGTCCTTCTCGCCAGTTCGGCGGAAACCAGGGAGAGGCGGACGTGGGGACTTGCGCCGATCGAAGATGTCCTGGTCCGTCTTCTTGGCCAACTGAATCGTCCGGAACTCCGTCCACGTCCCGCGCTTCTCCTTGCCATGCTTCTCGTCAACCGCAGCTGCAAACACCTCGATGACCTCGTTCTAATCCGAGTCCTGTTCCTCAATGGCCGCCGGGAAGGTCTAGGCTTCTTCCTCTGGCAGCTCGACCTCGCCCTCGTCATCGAAGTGGGCCCCCGGAGGAAGCGGACGCTCAGAGGCCGATCCCTCGTGCAGGTGGGTCTTCGGCATGGGCACACGAAATCCGCGATGCCCTGGCCCTTCTGGACCGTGTAGTCGATTTTCGCATGATTGTGCGATATGCGATCTCGATATCCTGGCTTCTCTCCGTTCAGCACGCACAGATGCGATAGAAATGTCTCCACTCCGTTGTCATCGCCGAAAGAGGCTCGGACGGGCTTGAACTTCAACTGAAAATCGACGTTCTTGTGCGTTCAGCTCGTGTCCATTCCGATTCGACCATGCCAGCTGGGGGAAGGCTCGAAATCTCGACTGCTCTCGGGACGGCCCCCCAACGGGGCTCATACACTCTTAAAGTCATCTCTTCCCCAAGCGTCGCCAGATGCCCTCCATTCCCAAGTACTCGAGCCCCATCGCCAATCATCCAAACCTCGCCAATCCCAACCTGCGTCTGTGCTGGTCGCTTGGACGGCAATCGTACGGGCAAACGGGCTCACCTCTATAGATTTGTCTTCCTCTCCATCCGCCGGCATGCCGGCGGCACACGGGTTAGACTTCCTCGCGCCTCGGATCCGTCAAGAGCACGACCTGACCACACCTCCACTCCTCTCCTCTATCTTCTCCGCAACCAGGTGCCTCGCTTACCACTGTTACTGGTCAAGGGGGACCCTGACTACAAGAGAGTAAGATGGAGGAGGGTGATATTGTCACTACGCGCCCAAACAATCTCCTCGGCGACTGCGGACAATCGCTCCAAAGCCTACAAGGTCATAGCACAGCAGAACATGTAGAGAGAGGGAGAGGAGAGAGAGAGAGAGAGAAAGAGAGACCGGGGATCCACACAGAGAAGGGTAACGATGACAGCATTATCAATCTTTCGCCTTTTACGAAAAGTTGCCGCGAGGGACGCATCAATGTGACTTCCATTATTTTGAAGGGGTGATCACCAACATCGCGTTGTCTAGCCAAGCTGTCGGATCCTGCCGCAAGTACAGTCGGCCGAAGCAGGAAACGCAATCACAGAGATCGAGAGAAAAAAAAGAGAGAGAGAGAGAGAGAGATGTGCTGCCTAAATGTGACGCGCGGCGCACCTCGCGGGCGCCGCGCATTTGAGTGGCATCTGAAGTGGTTCCCGATGGTTGGCGATGGCGGCCCCTGCCCATGCCGAGACTCGGGTGGTATTCATGTGTTGGTAGGGCGGGTGGGATCGAGCAAGCCGGCTTGCGGCTAGTGGGTAGCTTGTCGCTGCTCCTGAATCAAATATACCCCTCTCCACCATCCGTTCGGCGACAATCCCGGGTCAATGCCGACCCCCAACCATCCCTTAATACAACGCGCAGTGCACCAAAATCTGGATCATGCGCGGAAGCCCCGCGTTCACTTTGCATTGGTTGTTGACAGAGACGGCAGGGGAACTGGCAGGTTGCCTGCTGAATGCAGACGCGCCATTCCCGTCAACAAACAATGCAATATTCACTTTACCAGGGACGGTGAGGGGGGCGGGAAGTGCAAACTGATTGCGGGTGCACACCCACACACAGGTGCACACCCACACCCAGTACACAATGCTCGCGAACCCGCCGTCACCGTGCAGTGGTTTTTGAAAGGGTCGGTGGGGGGTCGATAAGTTGCCCGATGTGGCGCATCTGGTGTGCGTGGCACACCTGGCATTTGCGGCGCAACTTGCGGATTTCGCGCATCTGGCTGGCGTCTACATCGGTTCTCGATAGTTGTCCATGGCGGCCCCTGCCTATGCTGAGACTCAGGTGCTACGTATGTATTGGGAGGGCGAGTGGGAGTGTGCGAGGCAGCTTGCGGCGATCTCGCTGGAAATTTCACCCCTCACCCTACCCCTCCACTGGGTCTGGAAGGGGGGGTGGGGGGTCGCGAAGAGGTAGGGCATCCAAGGTGCAAGATGGTTTCAAGATTGCCCCAGAATCCCCAACATGTCCTCCAAAATTGCGCGAGATAGCCCAATATGGTTCGAGGCAGCTTCCAGCATGCCTCCTAGAGACCCCAAGGCCGCTCCAAGACGGTTTCAAGGAGTCTCTCAAGGACGGCCCCGAGGGGCCCAAATCCGTCCAACACTTTTCTGTTGTTTGCTTGGCCTTTCGCTTCCGATGGGCTGAGGCCTCAAGATGGCTCCAAGATGACCCAGAGGAAACCCAACAGGGCTGCAAGAGCGCCCACGAGGCGATTCGGGGGCTCCGATGGCGGGGGGGGCGTGACTAAGGACCCCTTTTGATCAATGACCTCCAAGATACCCCCAAAGGCCCCTCAGGAAACCCAAGCGGTACAAAAGGCCCTCGCAGGCCATACATAGTCGACATACGCTACCTCACTATCATTATTCCTTCGAGTGAGAGGCTGGGTTCGTCACAACGATCGCCACCGCCACGGTAGCTCCATCGGCCCATACCGCTGCACGGCCGGGGCCTCTATGGAGTCGGTCTCGGAGAAGAATGAGAGCGGCAACAGCTTGGGCCACTCCTCCGTGGCGCCCGTTTCCTTGGCGCAGGGGGCACCCCGCCTGTATCCCCCTCTTCCTCCTACTCCTCATCCTCTCGGTCCTGCTCAATCTCATCGCTGGGCTGTCCTGAGAAGGTAATACTCTCACCATCACCACCACCACCACCATCAACGTCATAGTCATCATCGTCCTCGTCATCTTCATCATAGCCATCGCCATCGCCATCGCCGTCATCGTCATCACCACCACCTCCATCATCACCACACCATCATCACTCTCCAGTATCGTTCCCTCTGGGGACCGCGCGGGTCAGCCAACTCGGCGCCACGCACCGCGGGATGCGCCTGGCAGGATCACCCTCCCACCACGCGGCTATCAGGAGGGTAGGGCAGCAACAACAGTAACGCAATCGGAGGCGGCAGGGGGAACAGGAATGAGGGGAACGAGGGGATACAGGAGGGAAGGCTGGAAGGGATATGAGGGCACGGGGAGGAGCAACTGACTGCTGGGATGTTGCACCAGCACGCCCACCCAATTGTACAACTTTGCGTATTACAGAGTTCCTCCTGTGTACCAGAGCCCTTGACTGAAGTCAGTGATGGAGATACCGAACATGTTCCTTGCTGTAAGTACTTGTTGCCGCCGCCAAATTCGTCACAAAAATCATGGCCACCATCGACGTCATCATCATCATCATCATCATCATCATCATCACCATCACCATCATCACCACCACCACCATCACCATCATCAACATCATCACCAGTATTCACATCACCGTCGTCATCGTCATCGTCATCATCGTCATAGCCATCGCCATCATCCCCATGATCATCAGCATTATCGTGACCGTCACCATCACCGCCATTCAACATAATCCTTCTCCTCATCCTCATCCTCACCACCACCACCACAATCACGATCACCATCACCATCATCACCATCACTATCCATCATCATCGTCATTATCTGCAACGACATCATCATCATCATCATCCGCAGCATTATCAGCATCATCATCACACTCACCACTACCAGCACCATCGCCATCATCAACCACCAATCAGCAGTCATCCATCCTCATGGTCACCACCACGACACAATCATCATCAGCATCAGCATAATCAACATTACCACCTGCATTATCATCATCATTGACATCACCGTCATCATCACAGTCAACATCACCATCACCAACATCACCATCACCACTACCAGCATCATCATCACCATCATCATCAATAATCAATATCATGACCATCGTCATCGCAATCGTCGACGATCCCCCCCTGCCCCTCTCCCATCGGGGGAGGGCGAGGAAGGGCGTGAGGGAAGCAGCCCATCCGGAGCAAGTGAAGGAACTGTGCCCTGGCCGTCTCTCGAGGGCATCTGGCCATCTCTTTCGCGCGCCGATTTCTGCGCGCGGCAGCCCGACGCTCCCAGCATGTTGCCAGTCCTTCGATGGCATTGCATATTGATGGGTTGTTCTTCATCATGTCCTTGAAGCCTCTTGCTCTTGTTTATCCTCGGGGGAAATGAAGTAGGGGGTGCGGCCCCCCGCGCCATGGGCGCGGCATGAGCGCCCGTTAAGATTAGGTTGCCCCCATGGATAAGGGAGGGCCGGCCGGCCGAGAAGGCGCGCGCGCGCGGCGGGCGGGGCGCCGCCCTTCTCCGAGCAGAGCCAACGCGCACAGCTATGGAAGCATCGCTGCGGGGATTAGATAGATGGGCCTGGGGGTCGCCGCGGGAGCTCCCGTTTTAGGCAGCGGCCCAAAGTGCTTGCAAAGCCGTCGGCGCTTTGCGGCGCCCGGCAGTCTGGCCTCAGACAGGCTCGCCGCGCGCTCGACGCAAGTGCATCGCACTCTTGCCCTGCGGCAGCTCAACCGTCTCAAACGGGCGCCGTCGAGCCGCAAAATGATTGGACTCGACGGGGGGGCCTGGCGACATCGTCGCTGGCCTCCTCCTCGTTCTCCTCTCAACGCCCGCGCCGGCTGTCGCGCGAGCCCCAGCTGTCGTTATTGCAGTCGTCCGAGCTCCACGTCCACGATGGCCACCACTCACTGGCACTGCCCTGCCAAGGGGTGGAATAATCCGCGGTCTGCTGCTCCGCGGCGTCGCGCCCGCACCAAGTCTGACGCCTCTGCGCCCCGGCGTCGGAGCGCCGCGGAGTATTCCGAGAATCCTGGGCTGCTGGAGGACGCGGCGTCGGCGCGCATCCAGAGGCTGCCCCCGAGCTCTGCTGAGTATCCCACTGCGTCGGGCTCTCAGCGAGGCGCCTCCGAGACTATCGTTGGTCATCGGGCGACCAGCTGCTGGCCCTCTTCGCGCCCTTGCCGCTGCTCGCATCGCCCCCCCTTGCCCGCGCCGCCATCGCCCGTTCTTGCCGCGGACGGCCCTCGGGCTGCGCGGAACGAAGCCGCTTCGCGCCTCTTGCAGAAGGCTCGCGCCTAGATTTGCCACCGACGCAGTTAGCTGCCGCGCCCGAGTGCGCGGGCCGCGCCTCGGGCGGAGGGGGCCGGAGAAACTCGGCCACAGGCCAGTGCTCTTCGATTCCCGCCTCCACAGCAGCCTCGAGGCTGGCGAGCGGCTCGATGGCGTTCGCGCCTGGAGCCGTTACGCAGCAAGCGGACCAACCGCAGCTGGGCGTCTCTCGACGACGGCCTCCTGGGTTCGCGTAGTCCCAATCGAAAGGGTTCATTATAGAACGCCCCTCTTCTTCCATCACCCACCTGCTGATGAATGCCCACCATGCTTCCGAGTGAACCACCGCATTCGGCCATGTTGCTAGCGTCTTGAGGTGCGCGCTCCGGGCCCTGATGCACGTCCGGGCCAGTTTCCTCGCCTTCTCGATGTTGCAAGGAATTTGCGGCGGAGCCAATGCATCTTCTGGGCGTGTGAGCAACCGCGCGAAGACCGCCGCGATGTTGCTGGGGTATGCGGACTTGCCCTGGCGTTGGCAATCGCACTCTCGGTGGTTTCGAACCATTGCGTGCATTTCCCTGGGCGCGATCAGTGTTTGTCCCAGTCCATCTCTTCGGCCAGAGGTCGCGGCCATCGTCCAAGCGCACCTTTCAAGGCCGAAGTCCTTGTAATCGATCTGTGACTTGATCTGCTCAGCATCGACAGTGCGGGTGCCGCAATGCATCGTCTTCCGACATGCGAAGCACCTCGGCGCCCCGATCCAATGACGGCAGTCATTGCAGCACAGGAGATATCGTCGCCCCACAAGCTAGGAGCGCACGGCGCATCCTTCTTGTCTTCGGTGGCGAGGTCGTCGCCGTCGTCCTCGTTGGGCAGGCGGCGGATCTCATAGTTCTGCTTCGCAAGGTCAATGCAGGCCGTGCCGGGCTGCGGGCAAACCAGCAGCGCCGCGCACCGTCGATTATAAACCAACGTCCACGACGCCTTCGCATGCTGAATGCTCCACGCTGCAAGCCGCATGATCTGGCGGATGTTAATCCACCTGGGGCGAAAGGTAGTTGCCAGGGTACCATCATGTAGTATCCAGACGTCCTGATTCTCGAAGACGGGGCTGAAGGAGACCACGAACATGTCGGACAGTAGATGTGGATCATCAAGTCCGAAAACGACGGCGTCCAAGTCCTGGCTGGTCACCGATCTCGCCCATCCACCAGGTCTGAGCCACCTTGGCAGCTCTCCGTTCACTTCGCCGTTCTCGCCAATCTGCACGCTCTCGTTCAACAAGTTCTTTCGCCCCAAGAGAGCTCCACTCTCCACCTTTCACTGCGGAGTCGTCGAGTGCAATGTATGGCCCAGCTTGGTCGGAAGACAGGTTAAGAACATATATTGGCGGATTACGGGAAGCGCCTTCTCGGAACGAGAAGGCGATGGGAATGTGTTCGGCCAGGCTTTCTCACAACAGAGAAATAACCAATTCGCGAGGGGCTCTGGCAAACAACTGCACGGGACTTTGCGCTCGGCGGATTACGGGAAGCGCCTTCTCGGAACGAGAAGGCGATGAGAGCTTGTTAGGCCAAGCTTTCTAAGAACGAATCGAAACCAAAATCGCGAGGGACAGCCGGCTCCCTACTACACAGGGCTTTTCGCTCGGCTGATTACGGGAAGTGCCTTCCCGGAACGAGAAGACGACGGGAGTTTGTTAGGCCAAGCTGTCTCATAACAGAGAAAGAACCAACTCGCGAGGGACTCGGACCAAACAGTTGCGCGGGATTTTTCGTTCGGCGGATTGCGGGGAGCGCCTTCTCGGAGCGAGAAGGTGGTGGGATCTTGCTAGGCCAAACTTTCTAAAAACACATTATATACAAAAACTCGCGAGGGACAAGTGGCTCAGAATTGCACGGGTTTCTTCGCTCGGCGGATCACGGGGAACGCCTTATCGGAACGAGAAGGTGATGGGAGTTTGTCAGGCCATGTCCAAACCAATTAAGGGTTAGCTCGCGAGAGGTAACTGGCTGCGGCGCTGCAAAAGACTTTTTGCTCGGCGGCTCACGGGAAGCGCCTTCTCGGAACGAGAAGGTGATGAGAGTTTGTTAGGCCATAATTTGAACGAACTAATGAAGCACAAGCTCGGGAGAGACAACTGGCTGCGGGATCGCAGAAGGCTTTTTGCTCGGCGGATTACGGGAAGCGCCTTCTCGGAACAAAAAGTTGCTGCCAAACTTTCTTATAATAAATAAAGAAGTAAGACGCGAGGGACCATGGCCGCATTATCGCACATATTTTTCGCTTGGCGGATGACGGGAAGCGCGCCAAGACTCGAAGAGTCGCGCGATGGCCGTCTGTTTGCCCAGAGGGATTTATTTATCAGGGGGAGGTCTGGAGGGGGGACGTGCGGCGCCGCCTCGTTGTCCAGAGCCTGGCGGATTCCCAAAACGAGCGTTTCGCTCGAGACATCCTCACAAAATCGTGAAGTTGGGGGTCGTATCTTAAGACGTCGTTTGCTAAAAATGGGCGTCTCGCTCGGGACATCCTCAAAATTATAGCTGGAGTGCAGTATCCCCAAACAGGGTATTTAAACCCACTGCGGTTTCCAAGGTCGATTGCGTGCCCGTTCAAAGCGGCCAGAGGCGCAGCAGCGGGAGGCGGGAGGCGGGATGAGGAGCCAGGTGGGAAGCGGGAAGAGAGGGAGGCGGGAGAAGGAATGAGAAAAAGTGTGATTGGAGCCCGTGTGCTACGAAACGTCTCAGGCAAAACGGGCCGGACCATCTCGCGCGCAACATCTTCGAGCTTCGCATTGTGAGGATGGCTCAAGCGAAACGGGCCGGACCACCTCGCGAGCATCCTGGAGTTCAGTATTGGAAAGATGTCTGAAACGAAACGGGCCGGACAATCTCTCGCACACGTTCTGACAAGTCCACGTCACACTCGCTTCCCATTAGGTCCTCATTCCCTTCCTTCTCCCTCCTCCTCCTCCTTCCTCCTCCTGCCTGATCCCTCATCCACATATCCTCCTCCTCCTCCTCCTCCTTCTCCCTTCCATCTCCTCCTCCTTCTCCTCCTCCCCCTCCTCCTCTTCATCCCGAACGGCATCTCGGAGCCCAAAGTTGCGAGGATGTCTCCAGCGTAACGGGCTGGACCACCTCGCGCACGGCATCTCGGACCCCAGAGTTGCGACGATGTCTCTGGCGAAACGTGCTGCGAGGAAGTCTCAGGCGAAACGGGCCGGACCACCTCGAGCGCGGCGTCTCAGAGCTCCGAATTGCGGGGGCCTCCTGGGGACCTCCTGGGGCTTCCTCCTGGGCCTCCTGTGGCCTCCTGGGCCCCACCTGGGGCTTTCTGAAGCCTCTTGGGGCTCCCAGGGGGTGATATCTAACATGTGGCCGTCTGGGCCCACCAAAATGGGGCGGGGGCCACAAGAGCAGGAAAAATCAACGAATCGACACCGGATGTGTATTAACTTGACACGTTCTGATAGGGGGCCTCCTGGGGCCTCCTGGGAGCCTCCTGGGAATCTCCTGGGGACCCCTGGGGATCCCTGGGGCCTGTCCTGGGCGTCCTGCGGCCTCCTGAAGCTCTCTGGGGCCTCCTGGGGCTCCTAGGGTCCCAGGGGGGATATGTAACATGCGGTTTTCTGGGCCCACAGGCTGGACCACCTCTTGCGCGGCATCTGGGAGCTCAGAGTTGCGAGAATGTCTTGTGCGAAACGGGCCGGACCACCTTGCGCACGGCATCTCAGAGCTCAGAATTGCGAGGATGTCTCATTCGAGACACGCGGGACCACCTCGCGCAGGGCATCTCAGAGCTCAGAGTTGCGAGGATGTCTCAAGCGAAACGGGCTGGACCACGTCGCGCGCGGCATCTCCAAGGTCAGAATTGCGAGGATGTCTCAGGCGAAACGCGCCGGGCCACCTCGCGCACGGCATCTCAGAGCTCAGAGTTTGGAGGATGTCTCAAGCGATACGGGCCGGATCACCTCTCGCGCGGCATCTGGGAGCTCAGAGTTTGGAGGATGTCTCAGGCGAGACGGGCCGGACCACCTCTCGCGCGGCATCTGGGAGCCCAGAGTTGCGAGGATGTCTCAAGCGAAACGGGCCGGACCACCTCGCAAGCGTCATCTCGGAGCCCGGAGTTTCGAGGATGTCTCAGGCGAAACGGGCTGGACCACCTCTCGCACGGCACCTCGGGGCTCAGAATTTCGAGGGTGGCTCAAGCGAAACGGCCCGGACCACCGCTCGCGCGGCGTCTCGGAGCGCAACTTTTCGAAGATGTCTCAGGCGAAACGGCCAATCCCGGCCAACTCAGAAACGAGAGTTGTGAGGATGTCTCAAGCGAAACGGCCCAGACCATCAAATTTTTGTGAGGATGTCTCTGCTCCCCTTTCCCTCGGCCGGAGTTAGCTTCTATCACAACAGCACCCCGTTCAGCAAGCTGTTTGGGGAAGGAAAATCCTGTTTGGGAAACCCTGTCTCGGAGCCCAGAGTTGCGAGGATGTCCCAGGTCGCACCTGGTCGACGAGTAAGCTGTCGGGTCGGCACTGTGAAAGGCTCCACCGCCATGCTGTGAACTCAGAAGCAATTTTAAGAGGAAGTGGGGGAGGGCGCGGAAGCGGGGGGGCATGTCGCGATGGTTCCCCCGGGGATGATATCGAGAGGTACGCGGCGCACGTCTCAAAAGAAAAATCGTGACGTCGGATGTCTGGGGAGGGCGGAAGGCAGTGCGCGCATGACGGATGCTGAGGCGGCAGAAACGACGACGGCGGGGACGGGGAGGCGGAGGCAGAGGCGCAGCAGCGGGAGGCGGGAGGCGGGATGAGGGAGGAGGGAAGAGGAGCCAGGCGGGAAGTGGGAAGAGGGAGGTGGGAGAAGGAATGAGAGAGGTTGTGATTGGAGCCCGTGTGCTACGAAACGTCTCAGGCAGAACGGGCCAGACCATCTCGCGCGCAACATCTTCGAGCCTCGCATTGCGAGGATGGCTCAAGCGAAACGGGCCGGACAACCTCGCGAGCGACATCTTGGAGCTCAGTATTGGAAGGATGTCTCAAACGAAACGGGCCGGACAATCTCTCGCACACGTTCTGGCAAGTCCACGTCGCACTCGCTTCCCGTTAGGTCCTCTCCTGCAACTCCCTTCCTTCTCCCTCCTCCTCCTCCTCCTCCTCCTCCTCCCCTCCTCCTGCCTGCTCCCTCATCCACATCCTCCTCCTCCTCCTTCTCCCTTCCATCTCCTCCTCCTTCTCCTCCTCCCCCTCCTCCTCATCCACCTCCTCTTCATCCCGAACGGCATCTCGGAGCCCAAAGTTGCGAGGATGTCTCCAGCGTAACGGGCTGGACCACCTCGCGCACGGCATCTCGGACCCCAGAGTTGCGACGATGCCTCAGGCGAAACGTGCTGCAAGGAAGTCTCAGGCGAAACGGGCCGGACCACCTCGCGCAGGGCGTCTCAGAGCTCCGAGTTGCGGGAGCCTCCTGGTGCCTCCTGGGGCCTCTTGGGGACCTCCTGGGGCTTCCTCCTGGGCCTCCTGTGGCCTCCTGAACGCCACCTGGGGTTTCCTGAAGCCTCTTGGGGCTCCCAGGGGGGATATCTAACCTGTGGCCGTTTGGGCCCCTCAAAATGGAGCGGGGGGCACAAGAGCAGGAAAAATCAACGAATCGACACCGGATGTGTATTAACTTGACACGTTCTGATAAGGGGCCTCCTGGGGCCTCCTGGGAGCCTCCTGGGAATCTCCTGGGGACCCCTGGGGCCTGTCCTGGGCGTCCTGCGGCCTCCTGGAGCTCTTTGGGGCCTCCTGGGGCTCCCAGGGTCCCAGGGAGGACAGGTAACATGCGGTCTTCTGGGCCCCCAGGCTGGACCAGCTCTTGCGCGGCATCTGGGAGCTCAGAGTTGCGAGAATGTCTTGTGCGATACAGCCCGGACCACCTTGCGCACGGCATCTCAGAGCTCAGAGTTGCGAGGATGTCTCTGGCGAGACGGGCTGGACCACCTCGCGCAGGGCATCTCAGAGCAGAAATTCGAGGATGTCTCAAGCGGGCTCCCAGGGTCCCAGGGAGGATATGTAACATGTGGTCTTCTGGGCCCCCAGGCTGGACCACCTCTTGCGCGGCATCTGGGAGCTCAGAGTTGCAAGAATGTCTTGTGCGAAGCAGGCCGGACCACCTTGCGCACGGCATCTCAGAGCTCAGAGTTGCGAGGATGTCTCAGGCGAGACGGGCCGGACCACCTCGCGCAGGGCATCTCAGAGCTCAGAAGCTCGAGGATGTCTCAGGCGAAACGGGCTGGACCACCTCTCGCGCGGCATCTCCGAAGTCAGAGTTTCGAGGATGTCTCAGGCGAAACGGGCCGGACCACCTTGCGCGCGGCATCTGGGAGCTCAGAATTTCGAGGATGTCTCAGGCGAAACGGCCCGGACCACCTCTCGCACGGCACCTCGGGGCGCAACTTTTCGAGGATGTCTCAGGCGAAACGGCCAATCCCGGCCAACTCAGAAACGAGAGTTGTGAGGATGTCTCAAGCGAAACGGCCCAGACCATCAAATTTTTGTGAGGATGTCTCTGCTCCCCTTTCCCTCGGCCGGAGTTATTAGCTTCTATCACAACAGCACCCCATTCAGCAAGCTGTTTGGGGAAAAACGGGATGTCGCAATCGACGTCCTAATTCTCGGTTCCTCGAACGTGGGCGTCTCGCCCGAGACATCCTCGATAAAATGGGATACCGACACAGCTCTTGTAAGGCATCTTTTCGGAGCGATCTCGGATGACCCCCAAGATGGCCCAAGAAGCGAAAATATTCAAAAACCAAATAATTTTTAACATTTTCGTTGAAAAATCAGCGTTTCACTCGAGACATCGCTTACAAAATGCCTTCGAAGGGGCCAAAACGAGCGTTTCGTCTGAGACGTCCCCGCCAAATCGTGAAGTTGGGGGTCGTGTCTTAAGACGCCTTATATCAAAAATGAGCGTTTCGCCTGAGACATCCTCAAAACATTGGGATATTGAAATCGCTGGCCTAATTTTCGGAACTTCAAAAACGGCCGTTTCGCCTGAGACATCCTCGGAAACATGGGGTGTCGAAAGAGCTGCTATGAGACATATGTTCGGGGTGTTTTCGGATAGCCTTGTATATGATACTTTGTCCTTGTACAGCATACTGGTGGTCCTTGTATATGATACTTCCTATATATATATTAAGCTCTTGTATATGACCGCCGTTGTCTATGACATTCCTTTTGTATGATGTCTCTTGGCAGGGTTCTTGGACGCCTCTTGGAGCGTGTTGGAAGCCTTTTTGAGCCGTCTGGAGGCCATCTTGGGCCGCCTTGGAGCGATTCTGGGCTATCTTGGTGGCCTGGGTGGGCTTCCTGGGCCGTCATTGAAACCCTGGACAATCCCAGAGATACGCTATGGCCGCCCAGGGACCCCCGGGAGTAGGGGCGGTACAGTCGTTTATATGCGAGACGGCCGGTGGGCGGCCCCTTAGTTGTATCTGATTTTGTTTAAGTATGGCCTTCGTTGTATATGATATTCCTCGTGTACGATGGCCCTTGTATATAATACTTCCTCTATATTAAATTCTTGTATATGATAGTATTGTGAGGCTCTGTTGGGCAGTTGTGAGGGCCGTCTGCTCCTCACGTTCCTCCATCTCCTTCGCCCCCTCCTATTCGAAAACATCAGATAAGTAAGCGTTTCGCTCGAGACATCCCCCTTGCAAATGCTTATGAGGAGGTCTTCTAAAACGTACCAGAGCCTTTTCCTCCTGTGTGTGCGTGCGTGTGTGCCTTCGGACGGGCCTTCGAACACATCAGATAAGTGAGGGATAGACGGACGACACTGGAGGCGCACAGAGAAGTGAGCAGGATAATCAGGACTCTCCTTCTGGACGTTCGGGGAGCGCGTGTCCGTAGGTATCCCCTGTGGACGTTCGGAAAGGTCGCCTACATTACATTTTATCGTGATGATGCTGCACGTTCTTGCGCAGCTCTGTCCTTTCACGCGCTTCCCGCTCATGTCAGGAAAAGTTCCCCGCTGT
This sequence comes from Prorocentrum cordatum, assembly GCA_963575745.1. Classification (NCBI taxonomy): domain Eukaryota; class Dinophyceae; order Prorocentrales; family Prorocentraceae; genus Prorocentrum; species Prorocentrum cordatum. The sequence continues at coordinate 936,886 of CAUYUJ010015349.1, forward strand.
TGGTAACTTTCCCTTGAATTGTTGCATGTTGTTCGGGTTTCCCCCCCCCCGTTTTTGGCAGTTGTCCCTTGGGTTTTTGCGTGTTTTTCTGGTTTCCCCCCAAGACGGCCCAAGAGCGCTCCAAGAGAGCCCAAGACCGCCCAAAACAGCCAAAAAAGGCCCCCAAGAGGCCCCCAAGAGGCGCCCAAGGGGCGTCTCAAGAAGGAAAAACCATGTGTTTATAACATTTTCGTTGACAAATCAGCGCTTCGCTCGAGACATCCTCCGAAAAATGCCTTCGGACGGGTCCTCGCTCCTGGTCTTTTCCTGCCTGCTCCTTAGCTTTTGGGGTCTATTCTGCCGTGCTCCTGGTCTTTTTCTGCCATGCTCCTTCGCTTTTGGGGTCTACTCAACCGCACTCCTTTGGTCTTGGGGTCTTTTCTGCCGTGTTCCTGGTCTTTTTTCTGCCGTGCTCCTTCGCTCTTGGAGCCCATTCTGCCATACTCCTTCGGTGGTGGTGGTGGTAGCGTCGCATGCGGGGAGCCCCCCTCGACGCCCAATGCTCTACTGTGTGGCTGTCAGGTTCGACAGCCTTCTCACATGTGTAAGTGTCAGGATATGCAAGTTATTAACAAAACTATGCTGGAAAATTTCGCCGGGCAGGAGGACGGAGGAGCAGGGGGAGGAATCAGATCACGAAGAAATCCATACATCTCGTTCTGCTGCATCATGGCGTTCATCCATTCGCGCCGGTGCGATTCCCAGTCCAATTTGTTCAATGCCACTTCTTGCCAATCGAGACCCTTCGCCCGGAAGTATTTGCTGAACATATATGCCCACGTCCAATGCGGGGTTCGACCTTTGTGTCCTTGGTGCCGGAGAATATCTTGTGTGCTCCGTCGCCAATGCTCACCCCTGAAGCGCATAAAACCATATGGCAAGAATGCTGTATCTCTGTCGCCTCCCCAGACGACATGACCCACGTATCTGTAAATTCTGCGCAAAATGTGCTCGTCGACGCTCGGCAGCTTCATGAGAGTTATGGCTTCCCGGAACATCTTGGCCTGCCGTTTCGCATAGGCTGCGTCGGTTTCCCCCCGGCGCCGGGCAACCCGAAGGTGGGGCATGACCTCGTTGTAGAAGCTGCCCCTTGCCGCTCCGAGTTGGGCCTTTTTGTGACCCGCCATAACCCTGCGCTCCACGAGAATGCTGCAGTGAAGATCCTGCGCATCAGCCTGATTTTCCGATTTCTTGATACCCCTGCCGTCGACCACATACTCCGATGCGTGCCCACCGCTGCACGCGCCAACACAAGCTTCTGTCGCATGTCAGCCGTCGTGGATCCGAATACATTGACTAACGTGCCCAGCATCTTGATGTGCTGATCCGGCCCCCGGCGGCTGTACAGTTCGATCATGGTAACCAGCGTGCGCTCCACGACGTGCTCGTTCGCTTGGAACTCCACCCTGTCGTCCGGAAATCTCCACCCCGCTGGCCGCAGGGCCTCCCGGACCAGCTGCACAATTCGTATGAAGTCTCCAGCGCTGTGGGCTAGAATCGCGCAGTTATCGCTGAACCCGTGGGGTCTATTCTGGGGTCTATTCTGCCGTGTTCCCAGTCATTTTCTGCCGTGCTCCTTCGTTCTTGGGGCCTATTCTGCCGCGCTCCTGCTCTTTTTCTGCCGTGCGCGCCCAGAAGCTCTGCCAAAACGACCACCGCAACGATCCGCACGGCAGAATACAGGAGCACGGCAGAACACACAGAGCACACAGAGGCACGGCAGAACACAGAAGCACGGCAGAACAGGAGCACGGCAGAACACACAGGAACACAGCAAAACACACCCCGCACGCACGCCGACACGCTCGCCACGGCATACCTGCGCAGCGTAACAACAATAGAGCAGATTGCACATGCTTGGTGGACGAAAGCGACGCTTCCCGTTCTTGTCCGGTCAGGTTCCCCCATAAACGGCCGTTCCGCTCAAGAAATCCTCGAAAACATGAGATGCTGACGTCGTGTGTTTCAGATGCCTTTTGTTAAACATGAGGCTCTCGCTCGAGACATCCTCGAACAACGAGCTACCAGCGAATCGTTGAACATGGCCGCTTCGCTCGAGACATCCTCGGATAATTGAGGTGTTGAAGCCGTGTGGTTAAGACGTCTCCTGTTAAACATGAGGCTCTCGCTCGAGACATCCTCAGAAAAATGCATTCGCAATATCTTAGCTTGAGGTCATGTCTCCTCCGTCTCTTCCGTCTCCTCCGTTTCTGAGGTCTCTTCCGTCTCTGAGGTCTCCTCCGTCTCTACTCCGTCTCCTCCGTCTCCTCCGTCATCCTCCTCATCCTTTTCCCCCTCCTCCTCCTCCTCCTCCTCCTCCTCCTCCTTCTCCTCCTCCTCCTCCTCCTCCTCCTCCTCCTCCTCCTCCTCCTCCTCCTCCTCCTCCTCCTCCCTTCTTCGTCTCTGAGGTCTCCTCCGCCTCCTCCGTCTGAGGTATCCTCCGTCCCTGAGTTCTCCTCCGTCTCTGAGGTCTATTCCGTCTCTGAGGTCCCCTCCGTCTCTGAGGTCTCCGAGGTCTCTGAGGTTTCTGAGGTCTCTGAGGTCTCTTCCGTTTCTGAGGTCTCCTCCGTCTCTAGTGTCTTCTCAATCTCCTCCGTCTCCTCCTCCTCCTCCTCCCCCCCTCCTCCTCCTCCTCCTCCTCCTCCTCTCCTCCTCCTCCTCCTCCTTCTCCTGCTCCGGCCGTTTCGCTCGAGACATCCGCGAAAACATGAGATGCTGCGTCGTGTGTTTCAGACGCCTTTTGTTAAACATGACTACCGAGCATGCTCGCGAAATCCAGCGAATCGTTGAAAATGGCAGTTTGGGGGGTGGGTGGGGGGGGTGGGGGGTGGTGGGGGGATGGGGGGGTGGGATGGTGGACGGGGGGGGGGGGGGCGGGTGGGGGGGGGGGTGACGGGTGGGGTGGTGGGGGGGCGGGGCGTGGTGGGGGAATGGCGGGGTGGGGTGGTGGTGGGGTGGAGGGGTGGGGGGGTGGCGGGGTGGGGGGGCACCCCAATTTAACGCAGCACCCTTCATGGACCGGGAATCTGCTATTGAGGAGCCGACAGGACCATTTAGTGGACGTGGGGGGGGGATTATTAAGGAGCCCGGAGAGCCGGGACAACAAGGTTCGCCTTGCATTGTTCATATTCGTCTTGGGGCGGCCCTGAGGCTTCACAGTCGTGGGGCGGCCCTGGGGCCTGGGCTGGCGCTTTAGGGGGCTGCACAATCGTGGGGCAGGCCATCGCCCAACAGAGAGGTGGCCACGGCGCAGTCCGGGTTACTGGTGCCCAACAGTCGTGGGGCCCTACTTGTAGCAGTAGGTGCCGAATTTTAGTATTGGAAGGTTCGCCCCCGCGGCCGCTCCCATAATAGGTGGGTAGCTTTCAAGGAGATAACCGTGCTTCACATGGACCCCATGGAGAGCCGTAGTAGGGGAGAGGTTTGCCGAGTAGGTATTGCTATCTAGCCGCGGGGTTACACGTGACCGTAAAGGTAAAGGGATAAGCGAGGGGCAATGTTAGGGCTTCACAGTCGTGGGGCGGCCGTCCTTTTGAGGGAGGATGAGAGTGGGGTTGTTTAAAGGGCACAGTCGTGGGGCGTTGCTCGCCTGCCTCTCATTGTGAGAGGGGGGTGGGCAAGCTTCAAAGTCTGGGGGAAGGGACGAATTGCCACTTAGTGGTGGGGGGACAAGTGACAGCGAAGGGCAAAGGTAAGAGTTTGGCGATAATAAGGCTTCACCGTCGTGGGGCGGCCCTCCTGTTGAGGGAGGATGAGAGTAGGGTAGTTAAGCGGGCTTCACAGTCGTGGAGCGGCCCCCCTCCAGAAGGAAGACGGTGGCGCATTCCATATAACGGGTTTCACAGTCGTGGGCCGTGTCTCGCCTGGTAGGCATCCGTAAGTAGGTTACATAGTACCCGAGTAATAGCGGTCGGGGTACGGCATATACAGTGCGGCTGGCCGCTGTCGCCGCCGCTTCGTTTCATTAGGTTGACGGTCATGTTCCCTTTTGTTAGGGCACGATACGGTAACACTTGACCCGCGCCTTAAACGACAGCCGAGACAATCCTCCTCCTCCTCCCTATGGGACACACAGTCCTGGCAAATGGGACGCACAGTCCCTGTTATGGGACACGCAATCCTGGCAACTGGGACGCGCAGTCCCTGCTATGGGACACACACATTCCTAGCAAATGGGACGCGCAGTCTCGATTATGGGACGCACAGTCCTGGCAAATGGGACGCACAGTCCCTGTTATGGGACACGCAGTACTGGCAAATGGAACGCGCAGTCCCTGCTATTGGACACACATTCCTGGCAAATGGGACGCGCAGTGTCGATTATGGGACGCACAGTCCTGGCAAATGGGACGCACAGTCCCTGTTATGGGACACGCAGTCCTGGCAAATGGGACGCGCAGTCCCTGCTATGGGACACACATTCCTGGCAAATGGGACGCGCAGTCTCGATTATGGGACGCACAATCCTGGCAAATGGGGCGCACAGTCCCTGTTATGGGACACGCAGTCCTGGCAAATGGGACGCGCAGTCCCTGCTATGGGACACACATTCCTGGCAAATGGGACGCGCAGTCTCGATTATGGGACGCACAATCCTGGCAAATGGGATGCACAGTCCCTGTTATGGGGCACGCAATCATGGCAAATGGGACGCGCAGTCCCTGCTATGGGACACACATTCCTGGCAAATGGGACGCGCAGTCTCGATTATGGGACACACAGTCCTGGCAAATGGGACGCGCAGTCCCTGTTATGGGACACGCAGCCCTGGCAAATGGGACGCGCAGTCCCTGCTATGGGACACACATTCCTGGCAAATGGGACGCGCAGTCTCGATTATGGGACACACAGTCCTGGCAAATGGGACGCGCAGTCCCTGTTATGGGACACGCAGCCCTGGCAAATGGGACGCGCAGTCCCTGCTATGGGACACACATTCCTGGCAAATGGGACGCGCAGTCTCGATTATGGGACACACAGTCCTGGCAAATGGGACGCGCAGTCCCTTTTATGGGTCACGCAGTCCACGCGCATTAGAGGATGTCCCATGTAAATCGGAGGTGAGGGGGAGAGATCGAAGTGGAACGGAGAGCCCCCCCTACCGGGAAATCGGTTTCGGTTTCGTGTTCGTGCGCGTTGGTTACTCCCCCCCCCGTAACCTCCTTATCACCCGAAGGGTGGTCGTTTGGGTACGGAAGAGGCGTCTCTTGTCTGGTATTGCGTTATTTGGTCTCCTCGTCCTACTGTTCCTCTTCCTCATCCTACTCCTCCTCCTCGTGCTTTTGGCCCCGTGCCCCAGACACGTCGTGGAGGAGTAGCCAGGTAGGTTCATGCTTTGACATGTTGATAGTTCGCAGACCTTATTAGGCCGTAGCAGGCCTGGGGTCTCCGCAGTTGCACGCGGGCCACAGGTGGCAATGTCAGGCATGGGGGTGGGGGGCTTACCAGCCACCGTGCAAAGGGCCCGCGTGTAGGCCATGGGTGGCCACAGGCCGTGCAGTGGAGGGCATTGGCGCGAGTGTTGCACAGCATAGGCGTGGTAGTAGCCACATCTTCACAAGTGTTGCATCCATGGGAGTACGGGGATTGGCACGGGGCAGCTAAGTGTGCTTCACAGTCGTGGGGTGGCCCTCCTCTGGGAAGAGGCCAGGCGGTTGTAAACCATCCTGCTTCGCAGCCGTGGGGGACTTTACTCGTGCATTCCAGGTTGCATCCCACTTGAACTAGCATGGCATACCAAACAGTCAGGTAGGTTCATGCTTTGACATGTTGATAGTTCGCAGACCATAGTAGGCCGTAGCAGGCCTGGGGTCTCCGCAGTTGCACGCGGGGCATAGGTGGCAGTGTCAGGCATGGGGGTGGGGGGCTTACCAGCCACCGTGCAAAGGGCCCGCGTGTAGGCCATGGGCGGTCATAGGCCGCGCAGTGGAGGGCATTGGCGCGAGTGTTGCACAGCATAGGCGTGGTAGTAGCCACATCTTCACAAATGTTGCATCCAGAACATGGCGTGCCACCATTGTTAGGGCACGAAGCGGTAAAACATTACCCGTGCCTTAAACGACAGCCGTGACAATCCTCCTCCTCCTTCTCCTCCTCATCCTCCTCATCATCATCACCATCATCACCCCCCTCCCCCTCCTCATCATCGTCCTCCCCCCCTCCCCCCCTACTCCTACCCCCGCTCGTCCCCCTTCGCCTCCTCCTCCTCCTCCTCCTCCTCCTCCTCCTCCT
>CAUYUJ010015349.1:948155-975655 GCA_963575745.1 Prorocentrum cordatum
GCGACTCCTGCAGAACACGCGAGGGAATCTCAAGCGGGAGCGGGGGTCCTGGCGAAATTGTGAAGAAGAGTCCGGCGGGAGCCGTTGTTGTTGTTGAACATCATTACTTCTAAAGAATAGTTATTGTTGGGACCCCTGGTGCGCGGCCCCCCCGCCGCGCCTAGGCCGCAGCCACGTTTTCATTATTTGCGTGAGGAAGTCTCAGGCAAAACGGGTTGGTCCGGATCCGGTTGTTTTGTTACGGGCGGTTTTCCCTTGCAAAAAACAGCTAAAGTGGACATTTCTTGTTCTAACATAACCAAACTTCAATAATCCCTTGCAAAAAATAAGGTAAAGTGGACATTCGCGCGCGCAAGACGAAATCCTTCCAAAACCTTTGTTTTCGTAACGATTTTAACATAAAAACATCAAAAAACCAATTGTTTTTTTTTCAAAAAACAATTGTCAAAATTTCACCCCGCGCGCTCTTGCGGATTCGTAGGAAACCCAACACTTTTTCAACATTTCTGTCAAACGGGTTTTTGCGAGCAACTTTTTCAAACTTCTGCAACAACGGTTGCGCACCTGCCAGGGCCATCATCCCTGTCAAATAATACCATGCGGGACACATTCGTTTTTTCTTCGCGCGCGCACGCCGTCGTCGTCGGCCGCGGGGCCCTGAATAGTAGCCACGGTCGTCCGCATGCCACGAAGTGAAGTGTCCGAACGTCATAGGGCGGGAAGCTGGGTGTGGGTGGTGGCGAAGAGTCGTTTGGAAATTTGGTAGAGCTTGAACCGGCCCCCCCACAAAGTGGGGGTATTGCCCGCCTCCTATGAAAACCCTGGCACTGGTGAGAACGGAGTGTCCCCACGTGCTAGTAATTGTTGTTGTTGTTGAACATTATTAATTCTAAAGAATAATTATTGTTGGGCCCCTGGTGCACGCCCCCCCTGCGCCGCCTAGGCCGCAGCTACATTTTCATCATTTTCGTGAGGAAGCCTCAGGTAATTCGATGTGATCAAGATCCGGTTGTTTTGTTTCCCCCCGCTTTCCCTTGCAAAAAACACTATAAAATGACATTTCTTGTTCTAATATAATCAAATTTCAAGAATCCCTTGCAAAAAATAAGGTAAAGTGGACATTCGCGCGCGCAAGACGAAATCCTTCCAAAAGCTTAGTGTTCGGAGCGATTTTAACATAAAAACATCAAAAAACCAATGGTTTTTCAACAAAAAAATGTCAAAATCTCATCCCGCGCGCTCTTGCGGATTCGTAGGAAAACCAACACTTTTTAAACATTTCTGTCAAACGGGCTTTTGCGAGCAACTTTTTCGAACTTCTGCGACAACGGTTGCGCACCTGCCAGGGCCATCATCCCTGTCAAATAATACCATGCGGGACACATTCGTTTTTTGCGCGCGCACGCCGAAATCTCCAAAAACCATTGGGTCCTCGAAAAACACCTGCACGTCTTCCCTTGCGAGTACGTATCATGTGTATCATGTGTATCATGTACCATATGCATCATATGCAACAGATGTTCTGTGGAAGGCTTAACAACTTCTGTGGGCTAACAAGGCTTAACAACTTCTGTGGGTGTACGAACGTAGGCTTAACAACTTCTGTGGGTGTGTACTCCACGCCAGTGTAGTAGCCACGGTCGTCCGCAGGCCACGAAGTGAAGTGTCCGAACGTCATAGGGCGGGAAGCTGGGTGTGGGTGGTGGCGAAGAGTCGTGTGGATATTTGGTAGAGCTTGCACTGCCCCCCCACAAAGTGGGGGTATTGGCTGGCGTCGCATGAAAACCCTGGCACTGGTGAGAACACTGAGCGTTCGGGTAAAGTGATTGTTGTTGTTGTTGTTGTTGTTGTTGTTGTTGTAAACCAAGGGCCAACAACACAGTTTGAGCAGGGATTTTTTCCCTGATTGAAAAAACAGGGTGCGAACGCTGGGAGGGGCACTTCAATTGAAATACAATGTGCATCGGAGAGGGGATCAACAATACTTATTTTTCAGCTGTGAGAGGTCGACGACAAGAACAATCATTTTAATACTGTTCGCCCTTATCTGCTCGAGTGTCCAATAACGCGTATTTCCCAAACCATCGATACCCGCCCTCTTCGTTTTCGATCGAACCCGTTTTGGGGGGTATACCTTTTTTCCCTGCAGGCCGGGCCCCGGCAAGCGGCGGGGCGGCCGCGGACCGTCGGCCTGGCCAGCGGCAGCGGTGATCGGCGGGGCGGCCGCGGACCGTCGACCCGACCCCAAGAGGGACGGACAAGGGATCGACCACGACGACAACGACGACGTCGACGACGAAGGCGACGACGAGCGAAAGCGAGAGCGAGAGAGAACGACAGCAGGGCCACGAAGGACACGAAGTAGGCCACGAAGGGCGACAGCGGGGACACGAAGGGGGCCACGAAGAGCGCGAACGGGCGGGGGCCACGAAGGGCAGATAATGCGGAGCCACAGAAGGCAACGATGGGGCCACTGGGGGTAGCAACTGGGCCACGTAGGACAGTGAGGGGGCCACAAACGGCGACAGCGGGGCCACGAAGGGCTCGCACATAGGGCCACAACGGGCGCGACTCCTGGGTGCCTGGGTGTCGGGAGCGCGGCGCTTGAGCAAATTGCAGGTAATTCCAATGCAAGAGCGCTATTCTTCACCAAATTGCAAGCAAGTCTCCGCCAGCGAGAGCGCGACTCCAGAGCGCCGAGAGAGCGATTCCTGAATAAATTGTAAGGAAGTCCCATTGGAGCATCAAGACTTTCCCTGTCAAAAGACACGGTGCGAGCGTCGAGGGGCACACTTTGATTGAGAAAAACAATCTGCACCGGTGGGGGGATCAACCATAATTATTCTTCAGAAGTGAGAGTTCAACAACAGCAATCATCTTAAGACTGTTCGCTCCTGTCTGCTCACGTGCCAATCAATACGTATATCCCAAACCCTCGGTACCCGCCCTCGTCGTCTTCGATCGTACCCCCTTGGGGGTAGATCTTCCTTACCTGCCACGTGTATTTGATGCAGTCCCTTGAACAAGGGAAGAGAGGACGAGTGAAAGGGGGAGTGAGAAGAATGGAACACGAGACAAATTAGCAGGAGGTGGGCAGGGAGCAGAGAACAAGTGGTAGAACCAAACGGGCAGATCGGGTGGGCAGACCCATAGCGGGCAAGTCTGGAAGGCGGGCCCAAGCGACGAGGTCGAGCAGGCGGGTTGCTGAAGCGTGGGCGCGTGAATCGCGAGGAAGTCTCGAGCGAAAACGCGATTCCCAAGTAAATCGTGAAAAAAAACAGCGTGGACCACGAAGGGCATAAAATCCGAGGCCACAGAGGGCAGCGACGGGGCCGCGGAGGGCAGCACCGGGGCCACGAAGGGCAGCGAGGGGGCCACAAAGGGCGACAGCGGGGCCACGAAGATGGGGACACGACGGGAGCGAGCGGGGGACACCAAGGGCATTCGTATACGGGGCCACAAAGGGCGACAGCGGGGCCACCGAGGGCAGCTAAAGGGCCACGAGTGGCAGCGACGGGGCCACGAAGGGCGACAGCGGGGCTACGAAGGGCATGCGTATGGGGCCACGACGGGCGCGTGCGAGCGGGGGCCACGAAGGGCATATGATGCGGGGTAAGAAAGGGGAGCGACGGGGGCACTGAGGGCAACAACTGGGCCACGAAGGGCAGCGAGCGAAGGCGACCGCGGAACCAGTTCGGGCAGCGAGGGGCATCGAAGGCGGGCGAAGGGTAACGAACGGCGACTGCAGTCATGAACGGGTTGGTCGGGCGGGCAGGCCCCGACGGGCGGGTCGAGCGGGCGGGTCGTTGAAGCGTGAGTCCTGCTTGAACCACGAGGCAATGTGTAGTGGGGGCGCGATTCCTGAGTGTCGAGGACCGGCATCTGGATAAACGGTGGGGAAATATCAAGCGAAGCGGCTCGGTGGTAAAATGCGAGGAAAGCCCAGGCGAAAACGCTACTTTATGATACGATGCTGTAGTACATCGTCAAAAAGTTTCAGGCGGGAGCCAGGGGTTCGGTGGTAAATCGCCAGGAAGTCCCAAGCGAAAGTGCGATTCTTCAATAAATTGTAAAGAAATATAAAGCGGGAGTCGTTGTTGTAGTCCGGGGGAACAACAACGCAGCTTGACCCGGACCAAATTGTAAGGAAGTCTCACGCGGGAGCGCCGCTCCTGAAAAAAATTGGGGGGACATCTCAGACGGGAAAAGGGGGGTCCTGAATAAATTCGGAGGAAGTCTAATGCGTGAGCCGTTGCTGTTGTAATCCAGGGGCCAGGGGCCCAGTTTGACCACCAAGACTTTCCCCGTCAAAAAACAGGGTGCGAGCGTCGAGGGGCACACTTTGACTTAGAAAAAACAGCATGCACCCGTGATGGGGGGGGGATCAACAACAATTATTATTCATAAATGATTTTTCAACAGCAAAAACAACAATCAGTTTAAGACTATTCGCTCTTGTCTGCTCGCATGCAATTCAACATGTATATCCCAAACCCTGGACACCCGCCCTCTTCGCGTTCGATCGTACCCCCTTTTCTGGGGGTGCATTCATTCCCTGCCACGCGTGGTTGGTGAAGCCCTTTAAAACGAGGGGTAACAAATAACGGGGGAGAATGAGGACGAAGGGATCGGAGGAAGGCAGGGGAGGGGCAAGAAGGAGGGAGGACGATGATTTGCGCAGCGCGCGGCAATTCAGCTTGCGCCATGGCTTGCGCCAGCCAGTCCAACACAGGTTAACAACAACTTTCGCCATGGGTCGCGCCATAAACAACGCCACGTACCACCCCCTTGAAAAAACAAATCGTGGATATCCTCACGGGGGAACGTACAGCTGCGAAATGGTGTCAGAAACAAATTTCGTGGAACCTTGCAAAGAAGCGGGATGTTGGGAGAGCGGGGCGGGAAGATAATGAGACCTGCAACCGTGTCGAGAGGAGCGCGGAAGCCCCAAGTGAGAGCGCGATTCTTCAAACAAATTGTGACAAAGTATCAAACGGGAGCCGCGATCCGGTGGTAAATTGCAAGGAAGTCCGAAGCGAGAACGCGATTCTTCAATAAATTGTAAGAAAGTATCAGGCGGGAGCCGTTGTTTTTGTAACCCGGGGGGCCAACGACACAGTTTAACACTCAAGTCTTTCCCTGATTAAAAACAAGGTGCGAGCCCCAGGAAGGGCACTTCAATCGAAAAACAATGTGCACCGGACGGGGGGGATCAACAATAATAATTCTTCAGAAGTGAGAGTTCAACAACAACAGCAACAACAACGCAACAAACAAAATTCCCACCACGAATCCCCTGTTCAGCCACGCGCCCAGGGTCAATGAATGACCGTTCGGCCTCCTCACTCTGATATACCGTACATGTTCGAAATATGTTCGAAAAATGTTCGCTTTACGGGCGTTTCAGGAGCGCCCGCGAAACGAACATATTTCGAACATGCAAAAAACAGCCCACGAACAGAATTCTAACATCTCAAAGAAAAACCGAATATCCCCATTTCCATGCCAGTATAAGAGTAGCACAACATTGCACTCGCGCCACTGCCCTATCGAACCAGACGCGCATCAGTGCCGAGGATTGCACCTACGCGTGAGACTTGCAGCTCCCCCCACGCACCCTCGAAAGGCCCAGCAACTATTTGTCTTTGACGCCGATCCAGAACCACACTTCTTTTGAAACAAAGCCTGACCTCAACGAACATCAATTGCACCCTGACGCATCTCAGGAAGACTTCCACGAAACCTGAAGGCGAGCAGGGCGGGCAGGGCAGGCAAGACGGGCAGAGCGGGCAGGGCGGAGCGGGCAGGGTGGGCAGGGCGGGCAGGGCGGGCAGGGCTGGCAGGGCCGGCAGAGCCGGCACAGTCGGCAGAGCCGCCAGCATCAGCTGCGCCGGCAACGCCAGCGGCAACGCTGGATGCATTGGCAGCGCCGGCAACGCCGGCAGAGGCAACACCGCCGGCACCGCCTTTTCTTTTCCTGACAAAGACCAGCCGCACGCGTACTGGCCATGGGTTTGAAAAACGCGCAATTGCGCCGTCCTCAGTAGTGGACCGAAAGGACCGAGAACAGGCTGAGGAAGGCCACCGTGATGAAAGCCACCTCGAACAACGAACAGGCGAAGACGTCGGTCGCGCCATCGAAGCCTGTGCGCTCGTGCCTGCATAAACGTGCCCCCCGATCACTGGGAGCCGCCCCCCCGAAGAGCTCCTGCCGCCAGCAGCACCGTCGACGCCTCATGGGCCCCGACGCCCACCACAAGGCCAGCATGCTCGCCAGAGAGCCGCTCGACCAAACGATCAGGGCGTACATCAGCAGATGCACCACCTGCGCCGTGGGCTCCAACGTCGTCCCCGTCGTAGACGTCCTTGCCGCGAATGCCCGCCACCTCCGTCCAATGCGCAGTGGGGCGGACCTCCGTCGAAGACTCCAGTACCAGCCGATCGTCCGACACACCGTGAGACACGAACGCCTGAGCCAGAAAACCAGGGTCCTCAGCAGGAGGATGCACCAGCGGAACAGGGAGTACAGCAGCAGGCACTCCAGCAGAATTGCGGACACCCATATCCCCAGCAGGAAGATCTCCTAAAATACCGCCACGAAACCCTTCACTGCCAGGGAGGCCCGACTCCATGAAGCCGTCCTCGCCCTCGAAGCCGAACGCCGCCGAGCTGAAGACGACTGCCCCGCATGAGCACCGAAGCCCGTGCCGCCGTGCCGGGACAGGGCCGAAGGGCAGCCCCGCCTCCCAGCCAAGCCGCGGGCCGGCGGCCGCCCAGGCGATGCCGCTGGCGGACGCCGAAGCGAAGCCTCCAGGCGGCACCCGCGCGGCGTGCCAAGCGGCGTTGCGGCGCCGCCTGGAGCTTCCAGGGACGCGGCGCCCGCTGGCCGCGCACTGGAGGGCAGGCCTAGACGCGAGCTCGCGGTCGCGCCATGAGCCAGGCTCGCTACCTGCACCAGCGCGGCGGCCGATGGCCGCCTCAACAGCAGCCTGCCGCCGCTTTCGAGCGGCACGGCGAGCCGCCGTCGGGCCCAGGGAGTCGATGTCAGCCTGCCGTTGCGATGAAGGCCGCCACGCTGTCGGGCCGCCCGCCGCTGCCACCCCCGAGAGCCGAAAGCCCCACTCCCCCAAGTCCCTCACGCCCGCCAAGTTGCCCCGTGAAACTGGGGTCTCGGGGTACGCCGGGGGACAAGGTCCAGGAGCAGGGGGCCTACGGAAAGGCATGAGCCAAAATGGCTACGGACCGCCGGCACCGCCAGCACCGCCAGCAGCGCTGGCAGGGCCAGCAGCGCCAGCAGCGCCGGCAGCGCAGCGCCAGTAGCGCCGGCAGCGAACGCCGCCGGCAGCGCCAGCAGCGCCGGCAGCGCCAGCAGCGCCGGCAGCGCCAGCAGCGCCGGCAGATCCGGCAGCGCTGGCAGCGCCAGCAGCGCCGGCAGCGCCAGCAGCGCCAGCAGCGCTGGCAGCGCCGGTAGGACGCTCTTTGTGTCTCTGTTTTTCTCCAAATCACCATGGACAGTCACGACATTCTCAAACATGGCGGCGACACGTCTCGGAGCACACGGCCTCGCTTTGAAAGATGCCCAAGAGTTACTTCCTCCTCGCTGAAGCTTTTGGCAGTTGTCGCTGACAGCATCATCGACAACGATCAGGACCACGACGTTTGACGTTGCCACCGCCGCCGCCGCCGCCGACGACGACGACGGCGACGACGACGACGGCAACACCAGGAATCCAGATCCCAAGCATCGTGTTCGTCCACAACGTTGTCCCCCCAAAGGTGTGGACCCCTCCCCTGACTGACTGCAACAAGAAGCCGAACATTACCCAACGGTTTCCGTCCATGGTTTCTCCTGCTGCCGAACGGGCGGCGGCTCCTGCAGCTTCCCCTGCTTCGCGAGCCTTCTCCTTTTCCTGTCCTCGGGCTCGGCGCCCAATGGCTCCACCTCGGCGCGGAGGTGGGGAATGGCGGTGGGGGCGGGGGAAGCAGTGCGGAGGAGAGGGGCAAGAGGGGGGAGGAGAAAGAGAGTAGGGGGAGGGCTGGGGAAGAGGAGGAGGAGGAGGAGGAGACGGAGGGGGAGGCGGGAGGGAAGCAGGCGCGAGTGAAGGAGGGGGGAGGGAGGGGAGGGAGGTGAAGCGAGGGGAGAGAGGGACAGGGTCAGCTATGTGCGCTCGCGCCTTGTATGACATCCTGAACATCCGACCCATCCCGTCCCATTGCGTAGATTTTTCTCCATCCGCGGACACATGTCACAACGGACCTGGAACTCCCGAAAAGACCCACCCCATCGTGCTATGCGCAATCGACAAAGGGGAGCTGAGCATGAGGAAAAGGTCGAGGATGAGGAAGGAGGAGGAGGCGGAGGAGGACGAGGACGAACAGCAGCAGCGTGAATTGGAGTGGAAGGAGCAGGAGGAGCAGGAAGGCCGGGGGGAGGCCGAGGAGGGGACAGGAGACAACAATGAGGAAGGACTCGGATCCAGAAAAATGGCCCGCGATGGGGCCAGAAGGCCATTCTGGACGACGGGAGCAAAGCGCAAGTCAAAACACATGTTGTTCAATCCGGTATGTCCGCAGGCCCCCTTGTGGGGCCACAAGGCTCCGCAAGTAGACTTGCTGCTCCCTGCTCCAGTTTCAGTTTCCAGTCTCCAACGCTACAAGTCTGTGTTCTGCTTCCTACTATAGTTTGTTGAAATCCGCGCGAAAGGGGGCAGCCGAGAAGGGCCCTGGTTACCACCACCTGGGAGGGTTCTCAGAATTTCTGCGGCCATAACCCCTCGTAAGTTACACCGTATTCGCGCCCCCGAGACCATACTCCGTGGAGATTACACAGTAATCGCATCCCCGAGGCCGTACACCCTCGAAAATTACGCTGTGTCCGCGCCCCCGAGACCATAATCCTTTGTAGCTTGCATCATGTTCGCGTCTCCGAGGCAATACTCTCTCGTGGACTACATAATACTTGTATCCCCGGAGCCACGATCCCTCGTAAACTACACGTTCTTCGCGTCCGAAATCATAAACCCTGAGAAAGTACGCAGTAATCGCGCTCTCGAAGCCACAATCCTTTATAGAAGGCCCTCAAGACGGTACAAAAGGCCTCCGAGACGGCCAAAGAGAGCTGCAAGACGCCCGAGATGGTCCCAAGACGGCCAAAGAAGAGGCTCCCAAGATGCCCCCCAGAGCGCTCCAAGAGCCGACGCTGCTTCACGACGTCGCCCAGGCCTCACCACCTCACCACATAGCTTTTGCATACCCCATTCTCCGAGAGGGGGCCGGCGGCAGGGGGCGAAGCCCTTACGGATAAAAGAACAATGCGCGGAGACGGCGGGACAACGTCCAGACAGGGTCAGGGGAGAGAGGGGCGTAGTACCCACAATGCAAAGCTTTAGCACGAAACGGAGGGCAGAGGGAGGGCGAGAAGAGCGAGACGGAGAAAAAGAGAGAGAGAGAGAGAGAGCGACAAGGAGCGAGGGTGAGAGCCGGAGTCAAGCTAGTCAGGTCGAGCGAACCTCAAGGCCCCGACTTCTCCCGACCTCCCCTTCGCAACATAAGAATTTGTAGCATAAGTTGGCGTTGGAATTGGAACGCGTTCGCACCTCGCAAACGGAAGGCACTTGCGCGCGGCCCCGCTTCCGACGATTCGGCGAAGGGTTAACTACGCGGGCCGCGCAGGGGCCAGAACGGCAAAACTTCCGATGGGCGTGGCGAAGACAAACCATGCTCCGCGCTGTCACAGCACTTCCCCTTTTGCTCACAAGCTGCGCGGCGCTTGGGCGAGGTCGGCATTTCGCCCGCTCTTGCGCGGCCCCGCTGCCGCTGTCGCTCCCCTGCGCCTCGGAGAACGAGCAATGCGACGCGGCCGCGCGGGAACGCAGCCTCCAAGCGAGGTGCGCACAGAAATCGGGCGAGGGCAACAGGTCGCCCATTCGCGCGGGCCTCCAACATTGGCGAGTGCAAATGTGCGCCGCGTCGAAGCGGGAGCGTCACTTTCAAGCAAAACCTGCGCGGCGCCGAGGCGAGAGTCGAGCGACACGGTCGTCCGCGTGCGCGTCGACGAAGTTGCTTGCAAAAAATGTGCACCGCGCCGAAGCGGGAGAATCTGGAAGCATATGAGTAAACGCAGATTCCAATATAGCAGAAGACTGAAGCGAAGTGGGCTGGAGAGGATCGAAACCGAGTGGACTGGAGAAGACTGGACTGGAGAAAACTGGACTGGACTGGGGTGGGCTGGACTGGCCTGGATTAGATAGGCTGTATTAGACTGGTCTGGACTGGATTGGACACTACTCTACTCTATGCTGCTTTACTCTGTATACCCGACTCTACCTGACCAAGGACCCTGTTCTACTCTCCTCTGATCTACTTAAACGACTGAAACCGGGAGGTTATCCAACACTTGATTCCGGAGTGAACTCGGCCCGATTCCGGGGTAAAGACCACCCCGCGGAAAACTTAACTCCCGAGTTAAGTCGCCGCCAAGCTGGCGGACGCACCAGCTATTACACGAATTAACTCCGGAGTTAAGTGATTCCCACGCCGCGCGCCCCAGCCAGGCACAGACTTAACTGCGGAGTTAAGTCGCCGCGGCATTGGGTTGGGTGCCGCGACGAGTGCGAGGACAGGAAGTGAAAGAGGAAGAGGAGGGCGACGACAAGGAATATGAGGAGGAGGAATGAGGAGGAGGAGGAGGAGGAGGAGGAGGAGGAGGAGGAGGAGGAGGAGGAGCAGGAGGAGGAGGACAAGCTAGGTGCCTTCGCGTCATATCTGACATCCGACCCCTCCCTCCCATCCCTTACCATGGCGTAGATCCCCTCTCTACTCGCACAGTCGGATGTCGAACAGGGCAACGATCTGGAAAGGGTACGCCATGTATTGTAGAGCGCGGCGTGGCATGGCGTAGAAGAGCACCGCAAAGCGTAGTATGTCACAGCATGGCGTGGCGCGGCGCGGTGAAGAATTGCATCACAAAGCTTTGCAACGCAAAGCATGGCATCGCACAGCGGCCCCGAACATAACATTGCATAGCATGGCGTTGAAGATCTAATCGTAGCATGGCAGAGCACGAGGCGGCACTTAAGCACTGCGTATCACAGCTTCAGCTGAAGGCATGGCGTCGCGCGAACGCAACCTAGCATTGCACTGCACGCCGTGGCGCGGCAAAGGAAATGACGCCAGCGCTGCAGCGGGGGCGCGATTCGAACGAGCGGAAGCGCGGACATGAGGCCAGCGCTGCAGCGGGGGCACGATTCGGAACGAGCGGATGCACGGATATGAGGCCAGCGCTGCAGCGGGAGCGCGCTTCGGAACGAGCGGGGCCCGAAAATGAGGCCGGCGCCTCAGCGAGAGAAGCACTTTGAAAACATACGCAAGCGAAAACCCTACTCCGGGGAATCCTGCGCGTTAAAAAATACGCCGGGGGGAAAGGGGGGGGGGGGGGGCGAACGCCCCCAACCCGTCATCAGGGGAAGGAGGATAGTAGCATTCATATTGAGTAATTGTGGAGGAGGAGGGGGGGCATCAGGACACGGGGAGCCGAACGCCGCAGGAGCGTGACTGCGACTGCTACCTCAGTCCGCCACGCGCCCGGGCCGCCGCCAAGCTCCACCTCGCCCCCGCCCCCCCTTTTTTAAGCGGGCGCGATGCGCAGACTGCTTCCCGCCAGTCGCAAAGCATAGCTACGGAATGAGCGAGGTGCACCGACAACGACGAAGCATACGAAGAGTCTTGGAAACAAAAAAAAATCAGACACGCTTCGATGCTCGCCGACCTCCGCCTCCCCTGGGCGCTGGATCCGCTCTCACTTCCGGCGCCTCTTCAGGCATGGCTCGTCGCCTGGCCTGGCGTCGGGCCCGCCGGCGCCGCCGCCGTCGCCCGGGGGGGCCCCCGGGGGGCGGCGCCGCCGTCGCCCGAGGGGGCGCCCGCCGACTCCGCGCCGTCGAAGTGCAGCTGGTCGAAGCTGCAAGCGCGGACGGCGGGCCGCCACCTCGGCGCGACCAGCGGGCGCGGAACGGGCGACGGCCGGGGCCGACTGCGACCCCCCCCCGGCAATGTATGCCGGAAGCTCTAAAACTTGTCTGCGTGCTAAACCTTCCAAAAAGAATCGCCGATGGCCCCGATGTCTTGAGGTGCGTCGGCCAAGCCCGACTGAATTTGGCCATAGTATACGAGGCGACCAATGGGGGGCGGCGCGCGGCGCGAGGGCCCGCGGCCGCCGCAGCGACGCGCTCGGCACGCGCGAATCCATGGCAAACTAAGCCAGCCGCAACGACCTGTCGATGCACGCGGGCGGCTCGATGTCGCGGCAGTAGGCGCCCACGTCGCCCTCGACGTCTGAGATAATGACCTCGGGCGCAAGCGGAGCGGGCGGGGGGGTCTCGCACGCCCCCGCCCCCAGGCGCGCCCGACGCCGCGCGCGCGCGAATCGCAGAGCCCGCGAGAACCCTGCCGGCTGGCGGTTGCGCTGGTGGTTGCGCGAGTGGTTGCGTTGGCGGCGGCGCCGGCGGTTGCGCTGGCCGCCGCGCTGGCTGTTGCGGCGGCCGCGCTGGCGGATGCGCCGGTGGTTTGCTGGTGGTTGCGACGGCGGTTGTGCTGGGCGCGATGTTATTTCCCCACATTCTTGGTGTGGTTCTGGTTTTTTCTTCTCTGCCGCGATGCACCCGCGCCTCCTCCCTAGCGCGCTGCGCCCGCGATTCACACAGCATAGCGCAGCACAGAACAGCACGTCACAGCTGACAGCAGCACAGGCCAACACAGCACAGCATGTCCCAATGGTCCCCTATCCGTTGCGGGCTCGCAAAGCGTGGAAGGCGTTGCACTTCCTCGACACCGCAGGGGGTGCGCTGGGGGTGGTCTGCCTATCCGTGTAGGTGGGTGCGCTGGGGGTGGTCTCCGAGCGCGGCGTCTATGCGGGCCATGGCGCAGGGCGTGGCAGGTGTGGCACTTTCTCGACCTCGTAGGGGGTGCGCAGGGGGTGGTCTCCGAGCGCGGCGTCTATACGGGCCATGGCGCAGGGCGTGGCAGGTGCGGCGCTTTCTCGACGTCGTAGGGGGTGCGCTGGGGGTGGTCTCCGAGCGCGGCGTGTAATGCGGGCCATGGCGAAGGGCGTGGCAGGTGTGGCACTTTCTCGACGTCGCAGGGGGGGGGCGCAGTGGAGTGGTCTCCGAGCGCGGCGTCTAATGCGGCCATGGCGCAGGGCGTGGCAGGCGTGGCACTTTCCTCACCCCGTAGGGAGTGCGCAGGGGGTGGTCTCCGAGCGCGGCGTCCATGCGGGCCGCGGCGCAGGGCGCGGCAGGTGTGGCACTTTCTCGACCTCGTAGGGGGTGCGCAGGGAGTGGTCTCCGAGCGTGGCGTCTAATGCGGGCCATGGCGCAGGGCGTGGCAGGCGTGGCACTTTCTCGACCTCGTAGGGGGTGCGCAGGGGGTGGTCTCCGAGCGCTGCGCTTACGCGGGCCATGGCGCAGGGCGTGGCAGGTGTGGCACTTTCTCGACGTCGTCGGGGGTGCGCTGGGGGTGGTCTCCGAGCGCTGCGCTTACGCGGGCCATGGCGCAGGGCGTGGCAGGTGTGGCACTTTCTCGACGTCGTAGGGGGTGCGCTGGGGGTGGTCGCCGAGCGCGGCGTCAAATGCGGGCCATGGCGCAGGGCGTGGCTGGTGTGGCACTTTCTCGACCTCGTAGGGGGTGCGCAGGGGGTGGTCTCCGAGCGGGGCGTCCATGCGGGCCACGGCGCAGGGCGTGGCAGGTGCGGCACTTTCTCGACGTCGTAAGGGGTGCGCAGGGGGCGGTCTCCGAGAGCGGCGTCCATGCGGGCCGCGGCGCAGGGCGTGGCAGGTGCGGCACTTTCTCGACCTCGTAGGGGGTGCGCTGGGGGTGGTCTCCGAGCGCGGCGTCTAATGCGGGCCATGGCGCAGGGCGTGGAAGGCGTGGCACTTTCTCGACTTCGCATGGGGGTGCGCAAGGGGTGGTCTCCGAGCGCTGCGCTTACGCGGGCCATGGCGCAGGGCGTGGCAGGTGCGGCATTTCCTCGACCTCGTACGGGGGTGCGCAGGGGGTGGTCTCCGAGCGCGGCGTCGAATGCGGGCCATGGCGCAGGGCGTGGCAGGTGTGGCACTTTCTCGACCTCGTAGGGGGTGCGCAGGGGGCGGCCTCCGAGCGCGGCGTCTATGCGGGCCGTGGCGCAGGGCGTGGCAGGCGCGGCACTTCCCTCACCCCGTATGGGCGTGCGCCGGGGGTGGCCTCCGAGCGCGGCGTCTATGCGGGCCACGGCGCAGGGCGCGGCAAACGCGGCGTATTCTCTACAACGCCGGGGGCTCGCAGGGAACGGTCCCCGAGCGCGGCGTCTATGCGGGCCACGGCGCAGGGCGCGGCAGGCGCGGCGTATTCTCGACGCCACAAGGGGTGCGCAGGGGGTGGTCTCCACATCTGTCGCGGCCTCGCACAGTGTGGCAGGCGCGGCACTTCCTCGACACCACAGGGGGTGCGCCGCCGCAGGGGGTGCGCTGGGGGTGGTCTCCCGATCCGTTGCGGCCTCGCACAGCGCGGCTGGCGCGGCACTTCCTCGACGCCGCAGGGGGTGCGCTCGGGGTGGTCTCCCTATCCGTTGCGGGCTCGCAAAGCGTGGCGGGCGCTGCGCCTCCTCGACGCCGCGGGGGGTGCGCTGGGGGAGGTCTCCCTATTCGCTGCGGTCCCGCAAGGCGTGGCAGGCGTGGCTTTTCCTCGACACCGCAGGGGGTGCGCTGGGGGTGGCAACGGCCACCAACATCATTTTCACATGCTTCACTTGAGCTGTCATCACTCCAGCCATAATATTCGTATGTGGGGTTCCTCGGTAGCGCAATTACGCCGTCTTCTTCGCGAAGTCGTCGGCAGAATAAACGTGGGCGCGGCCGCCCGTCGGGCGCCCCTTCCCGCGACAATAACACAATAGGCGCGAGTCCGCAGGCAAGAAGTATTTGCACTTACGATGCCTTTTCGCACGCGCGGGATCTGGAGCGCCGCCATTGGCAGGCGCAGCAACGACGGCGAGGACCGCCGGCTGGGCCGCACTACCGGCGGCAGACGAAGTAGAAACGCCAGGCATCAGGCCACCGGGGGCGTCACATCCCGCAGCGGCACAGGGCAGGCTTGCGCGCCGACGCCTGCAGAAGCAGCGTGTTTAGAAGGTGATGCCGAAGACGCTGAAGACGAGCTCGACGACGAAGCAGCAGAAGAAGAACTGGAAAGTAAACCCGAAGAAACCTCCACTTGGAGACGTTTGCGGTACTTGGCCACGTTTTTGTTCACCTTGTCCATCTTCACTTGGAGCTTGGCCTTCTCTACCTCCAGCCTGCCGATCTTATTCTGGATGCCGTGCGTGTCTTTCGGCATTGTGCACGCCAGGTGATCAGCTGAGGCTGGCAAGTACGACTTGTGCCAAAATGCTGACGGACGATGGGGCGAGCTACGCGCCGGTAGATTCAGCTACTGACGACGGCGTGAATCAAGTACCGACGAGAAGTGATCGCACCCCCGACATGAAGCAACAGAGCCAGCATCAGCGCACTCGTCATTTTCAGCGTCAGCGTCATTCGTCAGCGTCGTCTTCGTAATCATCACCATCAGCCTCATCATCACGATCAACCGGATCATCGTCATCATCATCGTCGTCGTCATCATCATCATCACCATCATCATCATCGTCATCGTCCTCGTCATCGTCATCGTCATCATCATCATCATCATCATCGTCGTCGTCATTGTCATCATCGTTATCCTTCTCCTCTTCCTCCTCCTCCCCCTCCTCATCATCATAAGCACCACCACCAGCACCACCAAAATCATCACCATCATCACCATCATCATCATCAACATCATCATCATTATCATCATCGTCGTCATCCTCATCATCCTCATCATCATCATCATCACCATCATCATCATCGTCGTCGTCTTCTTCATCACCATCATCATCATCATCATCATCATCATCGTCATGGTCATTGTCATCGTGACCGATATTATCATCCGCACCATCGTCATCAGCATCATCATCAACGACATCATCAGCATCGTCGTCACCGTCAGGATTGATGAACAAAGAAGCATCCTGGGCATCGTCATCTCCCCTGGCCTCCCTCTCATCATCCCTGCTCGCTGGCGCTCCCTCTTTCCTCCTGTAATCCTCCTCCTCCTCTCTCATTCTCTCCTCCTCTCCTCCTCCTCCTCTTCCTCCTTCCTCCTCCTCCTCCTCCTCCTTCTCCCTCCTCTTCTCCCTCTCTTCCTCCTTCTCCTCCCCTCCTCCTCCTCCTCCTCCCCTCTCCCCCTCCTCCTCTCTCCTCCTCCTCCTCCTCCTTTTCCTCCTCCTCCTCCTCCTCCTCTTCCTCCTCATCCTTCTCCGTCTCCCCATAGACGCGATGCTTCAAACATGCGCGTATCTGCTATGCAGTGCTATGCTATGATAAACGATGCTACGCAATGCTATGCCTCAAAAACCAATGCAATACCATGCTATGATATTAAATGCGATGTTATGCAATGTTATGACGTGTTATGCAGTGCTATGCGATGCTGTGATGCAATGCTGTGCAGTGTTTTGCTCTGCCATGGCTATACAATGCTATGCTTTAGTATGCTATGCAGTGCCATGCTATGATACGCTATGAAGTGCGATGGAGGAGGCGGCCACTACCTTGAGTACCATTGAGATCAGCCCAAGCGGAGGGCGGCGGAAAGGGTGGCGGAAGGACGGCGGAAGGGAGGCGGAAGGGTGGCGGAAGGGCGGCGGAAGCGCGGCGGAAGGGCGGCGGAAGGGCGGCGGCAAGGCGGAAGGGCGGCGGAAGGGCGGCGGAAGGGCGGCGGAAAGGTTGCGGAAGGAGGGCGGAAGGGCGGCGGAAGGGTGGCGGAAGGGCGGCGGAAGGGCGGCGGAAGGATGGCAGAAAGGTGGCGCAACGACGGCGGCAAGGCGGAAAAGCGGCGGGGGGCGGCGGAAAAGCGCTGGAAAGACGGCGTGCTTCCCGAGCCGTCACGGAAGGATTTCCATGGAATTCCTGCAAATCGCTGGAAATAGAACGCCCAGAATCCAGAAATTGAGGAAAAGCCGAGACGCCAGGAACCCAGGAATCGTTGAAACTCGAAGATTTCCTGGGATCAATAGAAATCAAAAAAATTATAGAACCCCCGAACTGTAGCTAGTCAGAAATCCAGGAACGCGGCATGCGGAATCCAGGACTTTAGAAATCTCAAGAGTCCAGAGAAACCGAATAGTAATCCTTGAGGAATCCTTAAGAACCTCTTCGGAATCCTAAGGGGTCCTTAGGAATCCCGTCGGAATCCTTCGGGTCCCCAGGAATCTGTAGGAATCCTTCGGGAATCCCCAGGACCCCCTGAAGAACCTTCGGGATCCTCACGGCCCCCTGAGGAACCGCTGGGAATCCTGAGGATTCCCTTAGGAATCATCGGGGATCCTTTGGAACCCGCAGGACCCCCTCAGGAATATGTGAGAATCCTGGGGGGTCCGGAGAGGCGGGTGCGAAACGGTGTACATAGTATGATATTTCGATACCATGCCCGCTCTGTCGGGGCCTCCCTTGTCCCCCCTTTTTCCTATCCATTTTCTCTCCCTTTCCCCTCCCTTTTTCAATTTTCCATCGTTTTCCCTCCCCATGTCCTTCCATTTTCCCTCCCTTTTTTCTTTCCTTCCCCTATCCTTATCCCTCCTTTTTTCCCTCCCATTTTCCTTCCCTTTTCCCTTCCTTTTTCCGTCCCTTTTCCCTTCCTTTTGCTTTATATGTTCCATTCATTGTCACTCCCTTATTCCTTCCTTTTTCAATTTCTTTTCCCCCCCGTTTCCTCCCCAGTCCTTCCATTTTCTATCCTTGTTCGTAAATGTTTCCTCCCGTTTCCTTTCATTTTCCTTCCTTTCCCTACCGTGTTCCCTTCCTTTTCCTTCCTTTCCCGACCGTTTTCCCCCCCATTTTCCCTTCCTTCCCTTTTCCCGCCCTTTCCCATTACTTTTTCCATATCTTTTCCCTTCCTTTTCCTCCCCTGTCCTTCCCGCCCTTTTCCCTGCCTTTTCCTTCCCGTTTCCCTCCCTTCCCCCCCCCTATCCTTCCCTTTTCCTTCCCTTTACCCTCCCCCCTATCCTTCCCTTTTCCTTCCCTTTTCCTTCCCTGTTCCCTCACTTTTTCTTTCCTTTTCCTTTCCCTCCCTTTTTCTTCTCATGTCCCTCCCTTTTCCCCCCTTTTCCCTCCCTTTTCCTCCCCTGTCCTTGCCGTTTTTTCGATAATTTGTTCCATCCCTTTTTTCTCTTTCTTTTCCCTCCTTCTTCCCTCCCTTTTCCTTCCCTTTCCCTCCTTTTCCCACCTCTTTTCCCTCCCTTGTTACCTGTCTTTTCCCTCCCGTTTCCCTCCCTGTTTCCCTCTCTTTTCCCTCCCTTTTCCTTCCCTTTTTCTGTCTTTTTTCCAACCCGTTTCCTTTGTCCTTCCCTTTTGCAACCCTCCCTTTTCGCTTTTTCCCCGGCCGAATGAAGGGCAGGGGCGGCCCGCGGAATCAATTAACTCCGGAGTTGAGTGATTTTGCGGCCGGGTGGAAGCAGCACTCATAGAGTGACTTAACTGCGGAGGTAAGTCGTCGTGAAGGTGGTAGCAATACAAAATGAGAAAATCACTTACCTCCGGAGTTAAGTGATAATTACCTGCCTGGTTTCAGTGTTTTTCCTCTACTCTACTCTACCCTACCATACCCTAACCTGCTCTGGTCTAATCTACTCTGCTCTGCTCTGCTCTACCCCAGTCTACTCCTACAATACTCTAACTTTAAGATACTCGCCTCTACTCTACCCTGCCCTATCCTATTATGCCATACCCTACCCTGCCCTACCCCGATCCTACTCGATTATGATATACTCCACTCGACTTTGCCATTTTCTACTCGTCCACTCTACTCTACCCTAATCTGCTCTACTATTCTCTACTCGAACCTACTCTACTTCTGAGTTTGACGAGTGTTTGACGATTTGGGGGAACGCCTTTGGAATACCCACTGGAAGTCATTGGAATAGCAGAGGAACCTATGCTGATGCAAGGGAGGCCATGCGGATAGCAAAGGGAGCCATGAGGATACGGAGGAAGCCATGCGGATACATTGACGACTGTAAGGGCAAAATAGCGGGGGGGGAACAATGAACAAATTCTCTACGATTAAGCTACAGTAAGACTCCTACAAGCAAGCCTAGTTACTTGGAGAATTCGCCGGCCCAACGGGCCAGCTCCGGTAACAGCTGAATTGTCGATCCAATTCGCGCGCGCGTGGCGGCCCCTGGGGCTTCCAGGATAAAAAATCTCCTGGCCGCAGCCAGGGCAGACCTGGGCCACCCTTCTCCAGGATGCGGGCTTCCGGGCCCTCCAAAGCGTTCCAAGAGCGCCAAAATGGTCTGAGACAGTCAATGAGCGCTCCAAGACACACAAGAGAATCTCTGGATGGCCTGGGACGCCTCCGGAATGCTTCAAAAGAACCCCAACAAAGCCCCCAGGAAGGGCCCGGGGTTCAAAAATCCGTGAGCTCCAATGCGATTTAAAATGAGTTTTACGTTGTCGCCCTTCCATGACGGCGGCCCTCCAAGACGGCCCAAGAGGTCTTCAACATCGCTAACATCGCCCCAAGACACTCCCAGGAAATTATCAAGATGACTCGAGAGGGCCTCAATACGGCACATGAGGCCCCCCAAGAGGGCTCAAGAGGCCCCGCAGAGGGCCCAAACAGATCAATCCGAACTGTCATTCGGAGCCTGTTCCCCCGAAGCTGGCCCTCGACGCCGCCAGCGAGCTTCCAAGGAGCTCCCAAGAGGCCCCCAGAGGCTCCCAAAGGGCTCCCCGGAGGCCCCCAGAGGCTTCCGAAGACACCCCCTAGAGGCCCTCAGAGACCCGCAAGAGACTCCAAAATACCACCAAGTCCGCCCAAGAAGCCTCCAACATGGTCCAAAAGAGACGCGGAGGCGCCGAAGAAGCCTCCAAGATGGCCCAAGAGGCCTCCAAGACGTCTTCCAGGAGGGCCCGAAGAAGCCAAAATCGTTGATTTTCCATAGGTTTTTGTCGGATTGGGGCATTTGCTTCTTTTCGGCCTTCCGACGGCCCGAAGGCCCGAGAGCCCCCCAAGAGCCCCCAGAGTTCGGCCCAAGATCGCCCAAGAGGCCTCCAAGATGGCCCCAGAGCAGCCCAAGATGCCCCCAACACTGCCCCAAGAGGGCCCCAAAACGGCCCAAGGGGTCTCCAGGACGCCCAAGATGGCCTCCAAGACGGCCCTGGAGCAGCCAAGGGGGCCCCAAGTCGGCCCAGAGAGGCCCCCAAGACGGCTTTCGACGGCGTCCAACGGGCCAGGAGGCCACCAAGACGGCTCAAGATGGCTCCAAGATGGCCCGAGACGGCCCAATAGACCCTCAAGAGGTTTTCAAGACGGCCCAAGAGGCCTTCAAGAGGGTCTCCAGGAAGACCCGACATGGCCAAAAGTACTGTTTGCCCGTATGTTATTGGAAGATTTTGACGACGGCCCGAGACGGTCCAAGAGCACCCAAATATCGCCACAAGGTCGCCCAAGAAGCCTCCAAGATGGCCCCAGAACAACCCAAGAAGAGCTCCCAAGAGGCCTCCAAGACGCCAAAGATGGCCTCCAAGACGGCCCTGAAGCACTCCAAGAGGGCCCCTCTTCTGCCCAAAAAGGCCCTCAAGACGGCTTCCGACGGCGCCAGACGGGCCAAGAGGCCATCAAGACGGCGCAAGGTGGTTCCAAGATGGCGCCGGCCAAAGAGGCCCCCGAGAAGCCCCCAACGGCTCCCAAGCAGCCCAAGGAGGCCCCCGAGATGCCTCAAGCTCCGGCTCCCAGGACGCTCCCAAAGGCCCCCAAGATGCCCAAGGAGGCCCCCAAGATGCCTCAGCCCCAAGGAGGCTCCAAGAGTGCCCCCAGAAGCTCCCAGGATGTCCCCTGCTCCTCCTCCTCCTCCTCCTCCTCCTCCTCCTCCTGATCTTCCCCGCCATCCTCCCCCAAGTGTTCCCCGAAGGGTTTCTACAAAGGCTGGGGGAGAACACATGGCCCGATAGCTTGGCAGAGCTCTTGCCACAACGCTCGGCCATATGGGCGATTCCAAGAGGCAGGGGGCGGCGGTGATTCGCCGTAGGCGTCTTCGTATCCGCCGCCCCCTGCTGATTTATCAGAAAGAGGTGCCTCGCGTGCAGAACGCTGAATTGTTTTGGCCCTTTCCGAACATAGTTCCAGAGGGATCTCGTCCGATCCAGCTGGCTCACGGAGAGCATAGGGCGAGAGATCTCCCATTGGCCAAATCGCCTCCAAGATGGCCAAGCCCAAGATGGCCGCAAGCTGTCTCCAAGACTGCCCAACATGTAACCAAAACGGCCCAAAATGGCCTCAAGATGGCCCAAAACGGCCCAAGAGGCGCCTAGGAGGCCCCCAGGCCGGCCCAAGAGGCCTCCACGAAAACCTCCAGGAAGGCCCGAAGAGGCTGCAATCAGTTATTGTCCTTGTGTTTTCGTGGGATGTAAAATGTGTTTTCTTGTTGGCCTTCCGACAGCCCCAACCGGCCTAAGAGGCCCTCAAGATGGCCAAAAAAGCGCCCAGGAGGCCTCAAAAATGACCCCATGACGTCCCAAGAGGGCCCCGCAGATTGCGACATATAAGCTCATTATGTAAGCAATACGAAACTCGATCCTCATGCCGAGTCCAGGTTTGATGGTACCACTCCGCCTGCTGTCAATGTCTACAGATGTCCTGCAAGGTCGCTCATCCTACACACGAAATCATCCCACCCAAGCCGGTATCGACTACCCCCGTCAGCCCTCCCTGTCAAATACCGCCATGCAATGCACACTCGTTGATTTAACAAACGCATTCTGCACGAATCCCTCTCAAAGAATACAATGCAGGCCACCCGGGAGTGCCTCCCGCGCGCGCATGCCGAAATCCGAAACATATTTCAAGTAGAAACGTCTCAGAGTGACCGTCAACATCATCAGCACTCGCCCGCCCAAGTCATGGATCTACATGAGAAATGTCAGCGCGTCATTACGCCTGTCGGGATGTGCTAACAAATTCCGGTAGGTCAATGCGTGCACGGCCCGTTGAGCATTGCCAACAGGTTTCGGGTGGGTGAATCGAATGTTCGCTGGAACATTTGAGCGGACGACTCAAAACTCTCCAGATCCCACCAGCCCTTTAGGCCGTAAGGTGGTTTAGTGAGTTTCCTCTTCCACCCTTCCCTCTTCCCCTTCGGGGAGGGGTTTACCCCTCCCCCCAGACCCCTTCCCCTGGACTTGGACGGGGGGTTTCGCGGGAAGTTGGAGCGTCCAAAACGGCCTCGGCGAGGACGCCGAAATCTTAGTCTTACCCCATTTAGGCCTTCTGGAGAGGGGGGCTAATTAGGGAACCCCCTTTCTTTGATCGATCTCCTCCTAAATGGCCCCCAAAGCGCCCCCAAGGCCCCCAAGGGCGCTCCAAGAGGGCCCCAAGGGGTGGCCAGGAAACCCCAATAGGCCCACAGGGGGCCCCCCAAAAGCTCTCGAAAGACCCCCAAAAGGCCCCCACAGGCACCCAAGACGCTCCAAGAGGCCGCGGCGAGGATGCTAAAATCATCAATGTTTCTAATGTTTTGGCTACACTTTGGCCTCCCAGGTGGGGGGGCAATGATTAAGATGACCCCAGTAGCGCCTGGGAGAACCACAGATGACCTCCAAGATGGCTCAAGATATCCCAAGATGCCTCAAGATGGCCCCCGCGATGCTCCTAGAGGCCCCAAGACCGCTCCAAGACGGCTCCAAGTGGCCAAATAGCTCCCCCAGGAGGCCCCGAAGAGGCCAATATCCTTCCAAAACCTTAAGAACATCGGTGTTGTTGGCTTTCTCGCCTTTTCGCTTCCGATGGCCGTCCGAAGCCTCTAGATGGCTCCAAGATTACCCAAAAAGGCACTCAGAGAGGCTAGAGAGGGCCCGGAACGGCCCCAAGTGCGCCCGCAAGCGCCCAAGAGGCCACACGAGGCCCCAGGAGGCCCCAACAGGCGCCCAAGATGCCTCCAAGAAACTCCCACCCGAGAGGCCCCAAGAAACTCTCCGAGGCACCAAAGGCGCTCTAAGAGGCGCCCTGGACCGCCAAGAAGCCCTCAAGACGCTCCTAGAGGCCCCCACTGGGAGACCCTTCCTATGCGTGCTGCCCACTTCCCTGATCGAGGCAATTCCTCTGGGCATCGTTTCTGGATGGGCTGGTGGGGGTACTTTTTTGATTGCGAATGACGCGGAGCCAACCGCGCACTGTCGAGAAGAGAAGGTCGTAAGCAAGACGCGAGCCGAGCAGCCACAAGTGGGACGCTGGAAAGGTGCACAGTCGGCGGTGGACAAACCTCCCTGTAGTAAACCTCCCTTTAGGACCGAAACCGACGGACCAGGACCCGCAAAAATGGCGGCCGCGACGGCCTCTCGCGAACCGAAAACGGCCAGTTCCTTAATCGACGTGTAAGGGTAGGAGGTCGATCAACCTCCGACAAAGAGAAGGCAACAACGCGGCGGGAAAGGAAAACGAGCGAAAGACACAGGAAAAGAGCGAGAAGAGCAGAGAGACAAGAGCGAGGAGAAAAGGAAGACAAAACTGATATACATAATGCAAGCCGCAGCTCATACTCAGACCAAGTAATAGACGGCCGCCCCTTGTCGAACGGCCAATACTTGTAATAGAACACGGCGTACCCAAACCAATGCACTGAGATGGGATGCCGCGAGAGGCGAGAGACCACAGAGTGACCACCAGTGACGAGAGGAGCGTTAGCGTAAGGACTTGCAGAAAACCGTCACTCAGGCCATCTCCAGGGCCAGCATAATCTGACAGCAAGGACGTCGCATTCCACGAGCCCCGGGAGGAGCAAGGCTGGTGGGGTTACTTTCCGTCGCAGACGCAGGCGAAGGAGCCGGCGGCGAGTCGACTCAGCTCGCGCTACGAGCGGAACTAATTGCCGGCGCGCGCGGAGCTAAGCAGGACCTACCGCCGGGGGAAGCGGCCGCGCCGAAGCTGTGCTGCAGGGCCGAGGGTGGGGACTGTAAGCTGCTGGGGCTGCCGGGAAGCTGCAAACGTGCGAATACCATGGGAGCTGAATCGCCAGGTATGCGAATTGGACCTGTTCGCCACAGGGCGCCAGAGTCTGGGCTGCGGACCAACAGGGGGCACGCCTGGCCGAACAAGAAGGCTGAACCAATCCTGAGTGAACCGGCGGGCCAGAGAACCAGGGAACCAGAAGCCAGGGAAGTGCAAGCACTGGTGCCGGAACTGGTGCGGGCACCATGGGAGCTGAATCGCCAGGTACGTAGTAGGACCTTGTCGCCACAGGGCGCCAGAGGCTGGCGCGCCACAGACGTGGCGAAGCGCGGGGACCACGTGATAGCCCAGCGAGCGACAGCGGACCGACGGGGAACGCGCAAGTCCGCACAAGAAGGCTGAACCACTCCTGCGTGAACTGGCGGCCATAACCCCAGAGGGCCAGCAGCACTGACAGACGCGGCCAGCTGTGGCAATGACTGAGGACCAGATGCCAGGGGAATGCAGACACTCACGCTGGAACTGGACAGGGCGCGAGCCCCCAGAGCGCCTCAGGGCCGCAGCCGACTCCACGGAGCCGAGCGTGGGCTAAGCGCGAGGGACAGAGAGGCGTGAGCCGAAGACGTCACGCAGAGGGGCCATTGCCAGGGGGGCCGAGCCATGCCGTGGCCAGGTCCGGGCAATTGCCACGGTGAAACCAACTGCAACAACGGCCAGGGCCGTAAGGCACGTCGCGCCCCGCCCCAGCTGGGCCTGCGCACCCAGTATTGACGACGCTAGGGGGCCGGGCCCCCGAGGGCGGGGAGGCCGAGCCAGGTGCCGTGCCGGGGCCGACACTGACGACGCTGGGTCAGCAGCGGGCTGAGGGCGGCGGTAACCGGAGCCCAGGCGCTCGAGACAAGAGGCGCGAGCCGGAGACGTCACGCAGAGGGGCCAATGCCAGGGGAACCGAGCCAGGCCGTGGCCAGGTCCGAGCAATGGCCAGGGTGAAAACAACCACAGCCAACGGCCGAAGCCGCGAGGCCCGTCGCCCCCACCCCAGCGGGGGCCTGCGTACCCGGCATTGACGGCGCCAGGGGGCCCAGCCCCCAAGAGCGGGGGGGGGCGAGCCAGGCGCCGTGCTGGGGCCGTCACTTGACGACACCGGGCCAGCAACGGGGGGCCGCAACTCGCTGCGGCCAGGGGCGGTGCACCCAGCGAGCACTGCTACAGCAGACGGGCAGGCCGTGCATCGGCACTTTGCGCCTCGCCCCAGCCAGGGCATCGTGCCAAGTATGGACAGTGCCAGGGGCCTGTTCCACAAGGGCGGGGGGCTGGCCAAGCGCTGTGTGGTGACCGGACCCAGTCGTGAGGGGCTGGAGAGATAGGGGCACACATGGGCGACTGCGGCAAACGGCTGCACGACCCCAACATGATAACCTTAATCTTCCAGCAAATGAGGGACTCCTCCAACGGCGAGCGTTTCCGCGCTGGGAGCACTGCCAGGGAAGTGATTGACGGTCACACTGTCTGTGAAAAGAACGGAACTGAAGTTGCTAATGGTAACCCTTACAAGAACGTCAGCTTGATTCCAGAGTATACCGGACGATCGATCGAAGCCCCCGCCGCACGGGTGCTCGTCTGCCGGTCTCCAGGGGGGGAGGGGACGACGAGCTGCCTGCGGCAGACGACTACGTGTTCACTCTCGAGCACTCCCTGGAGACCGCTGCAGCATACGGCCGCACTTCCGATACACGTTCATGCGGCTCTAACCTGTGAGGCACGTCTCCGAGCGCGGGAGCACCATCTGTAGCGCACCCACCTGCCACCACGGTACTGCCTCCAGGAAGAGGCGAGCTCTCGAACGCCCATCTGGCCACCACCGCACCGCACTGCTGCCCCAAAGACGCTGGCAGGAGTGAGGGGCCGTATGGATGTCCGATTGCCGGCCTCCAGGAGGGGAGGGGGACGACAAGCTGAGGCAGACGATGGCGCGCTCACTCTCGAGCTCTTCCTGAAGACTGTTGCAGCTAACGGCCGCACATTCCAATGCACACTCCTGAGACTCTACATTGTGAGGAAAGCCCCCGAAGAAAGCCTCCGAGCGCGGGCGCGCCCTCAGCATCGTTCCCAACTGTCGCCGGGGTCTTGTGTCCAGGACGGGGCGCGCTGTCGAACGCCTCTTCAGCCTCCACCGCACTGCTGCTGATCACTCTCGAGCACACCGTGGAGACTGTTGCAGCTAACGGCCACATTTCCCGATACACGCCCCTGAAGCTCGCTTTTGTGAGGAACGTCTCCAAGCGCGGGCGCGCCCTCTGCAGCGATCCAAACTGTCGCCAAGGTACTGTCTCCAGGAAGGGGCGCGCTGTCGAGAGCGTTTCCGGCCTCCACCGCACTGCTGCCCCAGGGACGCTGATAGGAGTGAGGGGCCGAATGGGTGCCCACCTGCCGGCCTCCAGGAAGGGGAGGAGACGACAAGCTGCGGCGGGCGACCACGCGTTCGCTCCCGAATTCACCCAGGAGATTCTTGCAGCTAACGGCCGCACGGCAGACGACCACGTGTACACTCTCGAGCTTTCCCTGAATGCGATGCAGCTAATGGCCGCGCTTCCCGGAACAGACTCCTGAGTCTCTATTGGGTGAGGGGCGTCTCCGAGCGCGGGCGCGCCCTCTGCAGCGCTCCCATCTGTCGCCAGGGTACTGTCTCCAGGAAGGGGCGCGCTGTCGAGCGCCTCCCCGGCCTCCACCGCACTGCTGCCCCAGGGGCACTGATAAGAGCGAGGAACCGTACGAGTGCCCGCTTGCCGGTCTCCAGGCGGGGGAGGGGACGACAAGCTGCGGCAGACGACCACGTGTTCCTTTCTCTGCAGACTGCTGCAGCCAACGGCCGCACTTCCCGCAACACACTCCTGAGGCACGTTTTTGTGAGGAACGTCTCCAAGCGCGGGCGCACCCTCTGCAGCGCACCCGACTGTCGTTGGGGTCCTGTGTCCAAGAGGGGTGGCGCTGTCGAGCGCCTTTCCGGCTTCCACCGCACTGCTGCCTCAGGGACGCTGAAAGGAGTAAAGAGCCGAAGGGGTGTCCGCCTGTTCTGTCGCACTGCCACACCTGCCCGCTGATTGTTGCAGCTGAAACTGCACTTTCGGAAACAAGGTCGTGACTTTCACACTTGTGAAAAACGTCTCCGAGAGCGGGCGCGCCTTCTGCGTCACCCCGGGCACCACCAACCATCGCCGCGATACTGTCTCCAGGAAGCGGCGCGCTTCGGGCGTATTTCAACCTCCTCCGCGAACCTGCCCCAGGGACGCTGCTAGGAGTGAGGAACAGTATTGGGGTCCGCCTGCCTTCCTGCCGCTCTCGCCCAGGCAGGGGAAGTTCCAATCACCAAAAAAAGAAAAAACCTAGAAAAACAGCGAGAGCGCTCAGGAAAAAGGAGTGAGGAAAGGAGAATGAGGAAAAAG
>CAUYUJ010015349.1:980655-1060693 GCA_963575745.1 Prorocentrum cordatum
GGCTTCGATCGAGGGTTCGGGAACTGCGTCGTCGGGCGGCGTGACCATGGGTTCGCCGACGGCGCCCCAGAGGCGGTGGAGCTGGCCATCAAAAGGATGAGGTTCAAGGCCCAGCTGCCGCACGGAGCAGTTGAGGGACTACCAAGAGATCCCGCCGGAGGAGTGGAACAGTCGGATGCCCGAAGGGTATCGTCAGCGGATATCCTCGGAAGTGCTGTCGGAGATCTATTCTTCGGGGAAGACGGCGGAGGCGTGGGCTCGGGACTTCATCCGGGATTGTGGTTTGACGGAGTGCAGCACGGCGCGGGAGATGATCGCGGCGTTCGCGGCGGCGGACGCGATGCTGATGA
The DNA here is from genome assembly GCA_963575745.1 of Prorocentrum cordatum. Classification (NCBI taxonomy): domain Eukaryota; class Dinophyceae; order Prorocentrales; family Prorocentraceae; genus Prorocentrum; species Prorocentrum cordatum. The sequence continues at coordinate 981,006 of CAUYUJ010015349.1, forward strand.
CGGATCGTCAGAAGAGCCTGATGGATCTGGTGAGCGACCCCACCCCACAGTACGGCGCTAGCGAAAGCGCGGCCTGCTGTCAGGCTGCGGGACGTGCGAACCGCGAAGCGGTCAGATGCGGGCCCTCAGAAGACGATGTTGATGCCGGCGATGGCGGTCACTTTTGCCGCTGCGCTGGCCTCGCGCTCCTTCCGCCGGCGCCCAGCTGGGCGCCATGCGGGCCCCTCCTTCCGCCACGCAAAGCGGGCCTCGCCGCCGGCGCCGTTGGACACCATGCAGGGCAAAGCCCAGGGCGGGCGGGCAAAAGAGGGCCCTTGTGGGCCCTGGGAGGGCTTCGAGCCCCGAAGGCTTGAGCGGGAAAGAAAGGGGGAACGAGAGCAGCAGAGGCAGGGGCAGGGGGAAAGAGGAAACCCAAGCCGACTGGGGAGGGCGGGGTCCAACCGTTCAGGTCAAATAACTAAGACCCCGCCCCCGCAGTACGGCGCTAGCGAAAGCGCGGCCTGCTGTCAGGCCGCGGGACGCGCGAGCCGCGAAGCGGTCAGATGCGGGCCCTCAGAAGACGATGATGATGCCGGCGATGGCGGTCACTTTTGCCGCTGCGCTGGCCGCGCGCTCCTTCCGCCGGCGCCCAACTGGGCGCCCGGCGGGCCCCTCCTTCCGCCACGCAAAGCGGGCCTCGCCGCCATGCGTTCCAGCGGTGCTGGCCGGCTGCTGCCTGCGATGCCGCGCGCTGGTCTGGCGGGCCATGCGCGTCAGCATTGCTGCGGGGGCGCCGTGAGGTGGCGCCGTCAAAACTGGGTGCCAGGCTGCATGCGCAGCCGGCACCATCTAGACTCTGGAGCTGCGCCGCAGGCAGTGCCTTTGCCGGTGGCGCGAGCTGCTCGGGGCGCGCACAGCCGGGCGCAGGCGCCGGCGCGCGCGGGGGGCCCAGCTGGCCCATCATGCCGGCCGAGCGCCGCCAGGCAGCTGATGCCGGCGCGCTCGGCCGTCCGCCGCAAGGTCTAGGCCGGGGCTCACGCCGGCGCACTGATTGCTGGCGGAGCCCAGCCTCGGGCCAAGGCCCGGGCATGCCGCGAGTGGCGCCTGGCTGATGCCGGCGCCACGGCGCCCGCAGCGCGCGCTGTGGCCGCGCAGTTATCCCGGCTCTCCGCCCCCCCTGGGCGTCCGGGGCGGGCAGGGTCCGGCCCCTGATGGAGGGGGTTCCCCGGGCCAGCGCTGGCGTGCGGGCCCGCGCCCGCGCGCCTGAATTCTGGCGCCGCTGGCTGCGCTGGGCTGCGGCGCCGGCAGCTGTCGCGGCCCGCGCTGGCTGCAGCGCGCCCGGCGCGACCAGGCTCGACGAGGAGAGCCGGCGCGCCAGGCGGGGGCCCAGCACGGCCCCTGTTCGGCGATTGCAGGGGGCGCCCACCGTAGCCTGGGCGCTGGTGGAGCCCGAAGCGGGCAAGCCCGCACGCGCATGACAGCGCGGAGGTATTGGCTGGCGCTGGAGGCACAGGCTGAGGATACCCAGCGAACGCACGGCTGACATGCCGGCGGCGCGGGTGGTAGCTGAGCTGCACTGTCCCAAAGCACGCTCGGCGGCCATGCCGGCGGCTTGGGTTGGGCGCACGCCAGGTGTACTTGCACCAGCGGCGCCCCGCCGCAGCCCCTCGTCATGGGCTCTCACGCCTGGCGCTCTCGGCGCCAGCGGCGGCTCTGGCGGGTGCACTGTCTCTCTGGAGACGCCCTTCATCATCGGCTCGTGCGACTCCCACAGGTAGCCGTGGAGCGCATCCGACTGCCAGCGCCCGAACCGGCGCACCTGGGAGAGGTCCTCCGTCACGTGGTACATCGCAGTCGCCCCGCCGATCCTCGGGGAGTGGCTGCCGATTTCCTCCCTGGAGAGCCCGGCGGCCAACCCCGCGACGGTCAGGAAGTGCTGCACCTCGGTCCTGCGAATCAGAGTACCTGACGCCCAGCGGAAAATGGGCAGCCGTTCTTCGGTGCCCTTTATCCGCTGGGGATGCTGAGCCTGGAGCCGCTCCATCGCCGCGATCGGGCAGAGCGACGTGCCGGCGCGGTAGTGGTTCCTCACCGTCCCGACGTTGAGCTGGTCCGTCTTGCTGCCCTTGATGTAGATCACCATCTCGTCGGCGTCCCGGAAGTTGGGCACGCGCTTGCCGGCCCTCCTAGGGTCTACGTCCTCCACATGCAGCACGCGCTCGAAAGACCACGAGCGCCCGCCCTGGAGGAGGTACTCCGAGGCCCGAAGGAGGAAGAAGGAGGCGATCACGATCGCCGCCCAGATGACCACCGCGTCCTCCTCAGGGAGCTTGGCCTCCAGCTGGAGGAAGCCGCGGAGCCACTCGAGCATGGCTGGGGTGACTGGCTTCTTCCGCTTAGTCTCAGGCCCTTGCCAGCGTTTGAGCCCCGCTAGGGTGCTCCAGAGCCGGCCCCTGTGGAGCAGGGGGCCCGAGTAGCCAGCCACCAGGTGTGCGTAGCGGACCGCGAAGGGCTTTTGCTTAATGGCCCCCTCTGTCCCCCCGACGACTCGAGCGAGAAGGACGGCGAAGTTGATGAGCGCCTCCTCGTCGGCGAGGCGCTCCTCACGGTCGCGCCCAGGGAGCCAAGGGCTAAGCCCCTGCGCCTGGCGCACGGCCACCCAGAGTCGCCAGCCGCCCTCGTAGCCCGCTCTCGTGCCTTCGCTGAGTTGTTGCAGCATGGCTTCCATCTTCTGCTGTGCGAACCAGCTGGCGTAGCCCGCTCCGCCTGACTCAGCTCGGCCGGCGGGGGCGAGCTCCTTCCCGGGGTTGTTGCTCTTCCTCGCGGTGCCCAGCGCCTGCGGCTTCACCAGGTTGGCGGCCGGCGTCTCCTTGGCTCGCCGAGGGCTCTTCTTGCGCGGGCTCTTCGAGCGGGACACCTGCTTGCCCAGCTTGACTGCCTCTGCCGCTGGGGCTTCGCGGGGTCCGATGATCGCGTCCTCGTCGATCTCCCGGAAGCGGATCGCCTGGGCGCGCCGGCGATTCTTGTGCATCTCGTCCGTGAGCGCGCCGCCTGCCCTTGCCTCGCCCTCCGCCAGCTCCGCCGTCAACGCGAGCGCGGGCTGGTCCGGCGCCTGAGCCCAAGCCCGGAACCAGCGCTTGGTGCCCTCCCACGCGGCCTGCCCCTCCGGGTCGTGGCATGCCCTGGCGCGCTGCGTGCTTGCACGGCTGAGGGCCTCCGCCACGGCGCCCAGGACTGCCTCTGCAGTCCTTGGTGGAAGGGCCCTGGCCGCGCCTTTCAGGAGCTCGTCCTCCGTGGAGCCCTGTGCCTGCAGGCCGGTCCACTCGTCGTCGGCCCCCCCCCTGTATCCTCCAGACTTCCTGGGGTGTCAAGGCTCGGACCGTGCCCTTGCTCCCCCCGGTGACCCGGAGAAGCGTGGCGCCTGGGCCTTGGGGTCCTGTCCCGGGCCACCGGACAGTGCCCACATGCCCTTCTTCGCTGCGGATCAAGTGCTTCACCCCGTCCTTCTTGAGGTAGCCGACCGGCTTGAGGAGGAGAGGGTCGCTGGTGGACTGGATGCGGGGGTCCCACACCACCTCGCCCTGCTGGTCGAGCCAGAGGTGATCCTTCCCTCTGTCCAGGAGTGGTTTGACGCTGGCGGCTCGTGAGCAGGCCAGCGGCATGTTAATGCTCGCCAGGCCTGCGCCTGTCCTCTGACGTCCTCCCGTGAGCACCTGCCTGGTCCGCGTGGTGGCATCCCCGTGATGCGTGCAGATCACCTCGAAATTCTCGACCGTGTATACTAACCCAGCTGCTTGAGCGCCTTCTCGAGTCTGGCCGTGTCCACGCTGTTCGGGGCGTCGACGATCACCACGTCGGGGCTCTCATTGGTTGCTGCAACGAGGAACGCCTCCATCTCTCGGCCCTTGGGGTCGAGGGACAGGGATGCCATGAGCCAGTCCGCCTTCTGCTTCTCCCCCGGCTCTGACCCGCCAAGGCGTTTGAGGGCCTTCACGTAGGGGTTGAGGCTCCCTACCTCCCTGCCCACCTTCCCGTGAAGTGGGAGGGGCTTCGGCGGCCCGTGTCCCTTTTGGAGAGCTCGATGTCGCAGGGCGGACTCGGCCACCGGGCCCGTCTCCCCTGGGAGGCGAAGGAGGCGTTCCTTGGCGTCCTCCAGGATCTGGCCCCAAGCCGCGGAGGGCTCGAGGCGCTCCCATCCCTCGGTGGCCAGCGTGTCGTGAACCTTCTTGACCTGCTCGCGGGTGAGCCAGTCGGCCACCTCGCTGTGGTAGGTCCGAACGAAAAAGGAAGTGACGCGGCACCCACGCATGGCTTCAATCCGCTCCACTAGGCGAATCAGATGACGGGCGAGGGTGTTCTTGGGGCTTCGTTTGGTGAGCCACGCCTTCACGTTCTGGTTGTCCGTGACGTAGAAGACCAGCTCACCTTCCCACTTGGGGCCCTGTTTCGTAGCCAACGCGACCACTGCCAACAGCTCGACCACCGCGATGATCCAGTCCTCCTCGCTGCTCTCTCCTCCAACCGCCTGGCTCAAGGCCTCGAGCAGGGGCTTGGCGTCCGTGGCCATGTGTTACTCCGGCGTGGGTGGGGCTCCTTCTGCGGCTGCTCGACCCCAATCGATGGCGCCGATCGACGAGGTGGTGGCGTCGCCACCTGTCCACCTCGTAGCGCGCGCTGTCCCAGGCAGCGCAAGGCGCTCACGTACCGAGAGCGCCTGCGCGAAGCTCGCCTGGAAGGTCGTGCTCCAAGCCTCGGGGACGTCGAAGAGCATCCTCAGGAAGCTCACGGAGGCGCCCCGTTCTTCCCAGGCGAGTTCGACTTCTTCGGGGGTGCCCTTTGGCTCTGCCCAGCTCGTACCACTGCTCAAGAGCCGGTCTAGGGCTGGTAGCTCCGGGCGGAGCGCGGGCTGCGCCGATGCCCAGAACTGAGCGCAGCCTCGTAGCTCCTGGGCGACCTTCAGTGGTGCCCGCCGCGAGCCCCTGAGCTCTGGGAGGGCGAGCAGGTACTGGGCCTTGATGCACTTGGGCTCCGGGAGCCTGACCACCTTCGTGTTGAAGTTCATGCGGGGGCCCCGGATCAGCTGCTCGGCGGCGAACTCTCCTTCCACATCCAGCTTTTCCTCGTTGACCGCGCCCGGGCCCCAGACCCTCTCCATGGCCCCGTCGAGCTCCTCGGCCGAAGCCAGGGCCTGAGGCCCACCAGGGGCTCGAGGACAACGCCGTCGTCCATCAGCCACTTGGAGGCGTGCTTGACGGTGTCGTTGATCTTCGGCTCCGGTGGCCTCCTCCTCTCGTGCTCGCTCTTAGCCGCCCAGGCGAATGCCATGGGCTGCCGGCCTAGCCGAAGACCAGCACGCCGTGGATGAGGATCACGCGCCCGGGCACCCCAACCTCTGTGCCTGGAAGCGTCGTCCCGAACTCGGGTACCGCGGCCGGCTCCAGGTGGTGCCACTTGAAGGCCCTGGCCACGTCCCTCTTCGCGACCACCTGCTGGGCGCCTGGGTGCCTTGCCTCCCACCACAGGCTGAGTCGAGCAAGCCCTCGGTGGAGGGGCTGCTTGGCTGGCGGGTGCTGCTCCTACGGGGAGAAGGCGTTGGCTGCACGCGTGTCGTGGGTCGGTCGGCCCTCCTTCGAGATGGTCCGGTCTGGAAGCATGTTGGGGGGCCTCCCGCTGGGAGACTCGACCAAGGCCGAGGCGGCGAGCGCGTCCTCGACCTCGTCGGAGGCCCAAAGGACCACGCCGTAGCGGCTGTCCTTCCAGGCCTTGTCGAACATCTCCAAGGCGTGGTCCACCGCCGACGAGTGTGACTTGGCCTGCGTGCGCACCCGCTCCCCTGTGCGGCTCACCGGGACTCCTCTGGTGGCCATCGCTCGGAGATAGGCTGCATGGTGGGGGTCCAAGGACCTCCGCACATCCTCCCCGAGCACGCCGCCCAGGGGGTTGCCATGGAGCTCCTCGCGCGCTTGCTTCAGCAGCGCCGCGGCCTTCTCCACGCTGCCGGCGAGCCGGAGAAGGGCGTTGCCTCGCCGCACTGCCTCGGGGACCCTCTCTGGCTGGAAGTCTGGGTGGTGGGCGCACCACCTGACATAGGCGCGCGCCTCCTCCTGCCCCTTCTCCTCGCCAACTGACGCAGGTATCCCTTCCAGCGGGGGGCCTCCGCAGCGGCCTCCTCCGCGCGGGGGGGCCGGCCAGGGCGGCGGCATCATTGGCGGCATGCCCGGTGGCCGGCAGATCTGGCCGGGGAGAAGTGGGCGCCGTCCCCTCGGCCTCAGCAGCGGCTGGACCGCGTGGGGCCGAGGCAGGGGTGGTCCAGCTGGCTCTTCCTGGTGAGGCCTGGGCTGCGGGGGGTGCCCCTTGGAGGTGGCTCGCAGGTGGGCGCCCAGTGATCTCGGCCTGGGCCTGGGTGTGGGCGCTTCCTCCGGCGCCTCTGCGCTGCTTGCGTCTGCCCTCCCAGTAGGCGGGCCCTCGCTGGAGGTTCCTGGCCCGCCGGCGGCCCGCCGAGCTGCCTGCGCGACCGTCTCCGCCGAGCGGCTCCGCCTCGCAGGCGCGGCCTTTCGAGGTGGTGCGCTGGCGGGCCCGCCTTGTGGGGGGCTGGCTGGGCCAAGGGAGGCCTCGAGAGCCTCGGGAGGTGTCGGTGCGCCGGGCGACGGCTCGGGGTCGGCCGCCGGGGCCGGGCCCCCGCTGCCGCTCGCGCCAGGAGAGCTCCAGAAGGGCTTCTCCTTCCCTCGCTCGGCTGTGGCCGCTCGTCCCGGCCAGAGGCTCAGGGGGTCCGAGTCCTCTGAGAGGGGCGGGGCCGGTCCTGTTCGCGCCCCCGCGCGCGGCTCCTCCACAGCTTCGCTCTCCGAGCTCTCGACGAGGGCTGCGTCGTCGCTCAGGGGGTCCTCCTCCGCCTTGTCGTACACGGTCCTTGGGCGCTTCTTCGCAGGGGCATCGTCCAGCTCTCCTGCCTTCGCCATCTTGCGGGTCAGCTTCTCGAGGATTTCAACGTACTCGCCTGCTATCTCTCCCTGCTCCTCGTAGGGGGTGCCAGTCCAGCTCCGCGGCAGGTCCTCGAACATGGAGCGGATGCCCTCGATCAGGAGCTCGCGGGCTTTCCTCCTCCGCTCTGGTCCTCTAGGATCGCTGGCCGGGACCCCGAGCAGATCGTTCAGGATGCACTCCGCCTCGTGGCACTTGTTCTCCCCGTCCAGGATGGCTGAGGGGAGGGGGGTCTCGTCTTCCCGTGCCGGGTCGAGCGGGGTGGCCGCGCTCTGACCGCTGGGGGGCTCGGAGCTGGCGCGGCGGGGCTGCCTGGCAGGCGTCTGCTCTCCCTCGCGCTCGCCTGCCTCCCTCGCTCGGCGAGCTCGCCGGCGCTCCTTCGCCTCTGCCAGCTGTATCTGCAGTTCCCTGATGCGCTTCTCCTCCTCCTCTAGGGCGCCCGCCTCGGCCGCTCTTGCGGCCTCGAGCTTCTTCCTTATGCTCTCCAGCTTCATGCTGTCTGCCGAGCTGCCGCCGCTGCTGGATCCTCCGGCGGGGGCCTCCCGGCTCTGCCTCTGGAGGGCCTGAGCGGCCGCCAGCTGGAAGCGTCTCCCTTCAGCGCGCCTCCTCCGGGCGACTGCGAGCTCCGGGCTGCCAAAGCCCTGGGGGCTGGCACGGTCTGCGATCCTCAGCGTGACGCTGCGGTGGGAGGTGGGGGCGCCCTCGTCTTGGCGCCAAGGCGCCCCCTCGCGCTCCTCACCCTCGGATCTCTTGGCCCAGCACGGTGCCCAGCTTGCCCAGCTCTCGATCTCCTCGCGCCCGATCCAAAGGATGAGGCGTTCCCCTGGGTCGACCTGATCGTCGTCTGCCAGCGGTGGTCCCCCTGCCCCTGCGGTGCCCCCCTCGTCAGTGTAAACGAACAGGTGGAGCTCCTCGGGGCTGAGGACGTCGTCGCGTAGCCACCTGCAAGTCTGGAGGGCGCCCTTGAGCTCGCGGGTGTACAGGGGGGCCCCAGGGATCTGCATCCTCCGGTCCCCTCGATGCGCAAGGAAGACTTTGACTGGCTCGTCGTCCTGCTGCTCGGCCTGTCTGGACTTCTTGACTCTCGTGGGCGGCTCCTTCTCCGCCTCCTCTTCCTCCTCTTCGCCTTCTTCTCCCCCAGGTTCGTCGTCTCCACCGTCTCCTCCAGGGCCTGGTGGGGGCGCTCCTCGGTCGGGGTCCCTCTTCCTTGCTTTGTTGCGCTTCCATCCTCCTCTCTTCTTGCCTCTATTTGCGCATTGCCACCCTTTGAGCACCGCTGGGTGGTCCTCCTCCGCCTCTTTCTCCATGGCCAGCGCGGTGTGGAGGCGAAAAAGAGGGGGGGTCCGCCAGGTGACCCCTGTCACCGGCTTCCGCCGCCATCTTATCCCCAGCCCGAGTCGTGACGATGAGCTCAAGCTTCCTCAGGAGCTTTGCGGGGGGGGTTCCCGCCCCCGCCGCTTTGATGACCTCTGCCCAGGCTGCGCATAGCTTCGTCGGGTACTGGCCGGCGCAGCGTGCGCGTCGAAGTCCGCGCTGGCCGACATGGAACCCGAGGGCGCCCAACTCTCCTCGGAGGTCCTTTGCCAAAGGCGGGGCCCCGCTGGGGACTCGCCCTCCTCCCCGCAGGTGCGGGGGGGACCGGTGCGCGATCTTGGCCACGAAATTGTTGGCTTGGTCGCGCCCGTGGTAGAGAGCCACGGCGCCCTCTGGGAGGTCCTCAAAGGCTTTCCCGGTGCGCGGCTCAACGCGGCTCCAGTGGAAGTTCGCGGGCCCGAGCTTGTCAATGAAGCGGTTCAGGGGGCGCAGCAGTTCGGGTCCGAGCTGCGGGGTCTCCAAGGTCTTGGCGTCTGCGGCAAGACCTTGGGCGGACACGCCCGCCAGGGCCAACCGGTTGGTCAAGTTCAAGATGTCCTTCTGCTCGGCAGAGCCGAGGGCGATCTCGGTTGTAGTGGTCGATCTGGGTCTTGGTCAGGTCGTAGGGGAGGGGGCCTTCAAGTGCGACATGCTCGTGCTGGTTGGTACAGCGTCTCGCCGAGGAGAGCGCCCATGGGTAAAGACCCTTCGAAACCATCCATGACGTGAGCTTGCGGTGCCTTCTCGTGGGCTCCTCCGGGGGCCTGAGGCCCCATTCGCACATTGCGACCGAGATGATCTTGGCCCTGTGCGCTTCTGCAATTGCTTGATCCTGGCCCGATCCCAGATCTTCGGATAGCGTCCGTCGCTGGCCGTGTTCTCAAGCATCCACTCCCGGCCGTTGGCGTCGAGGCGCTCGCAGAGGTCGTCGGCGAAGTCCGTCATGATGTTACTCTCGATCTCCGCCTGACTGCTCCCGCCCCCGTCTGGGTGCTCGAAGGTGCGAGTTCCGCCGTTCTTGAGGCGCCATGCCGAGTGGGTCGTGCACGGCGGGGCCAGCTGGTAGACGTTCGCCTCGTCGGGCCCGGGGGCGGCGCCTGCATCGAGAAGGAGCCGCTCCCGCACTTGTGGATCGAGGACGTTGTGTTCGTCCTGTGGCCCGGCCTGGGCCAGGGAATCCTTGAAGTACTCCACGGAGGGGGCCGTCTGGAGCCCGGCGTCGCGCATGGCCATCGCCCAGTTCTCGGTGCCCGCGAAGATCTCGAAGATCTCTCGGGCGCGGATGCCCCAGGCGAAAGCAGGTCGGCGCAGGAGAGGCGCGAGGTTGGAGAACTCCTCCTCCTCAGGCTCTTGGTTCCCGACGGCGCCCTCGCGTGTCGGGAGCTGCGCCTGCTGCATGCGCTTGCAGTGCATGCGGGGGGGTGGCCGGCTCGGTACCACTGGTCCTGCAACCTCTTCTGCATCCAAATAAAGCTCCCAACCCACCGTGAGCAGCTCCCTGACGGGCTTCCCCGCGAGCGCCCAGGTCTTGAAGCTCTCTCCGCAGGCCCGGCCCCGCAGGTCGGCTCCCTGACTGGTGGCGTTTGGCGGCCGGATGACCCTCATGTGGCCTCTGTGGATCATGACGTGGACCTCCTTCTCGCTGGCCTGAGTCGGCAGGGCGGAGTCTATCTCGAGCTGGTTCCAGTGGTTGATCCTCCAGACACTGACCGTGGTCTAGCTGAGGGCCTTCAGCGGGAAGACGGCGATGCACCTGAAGTCCTTGTCGTGGTGAGGGTACTGGACGTCGTGGCAACGCATCCGGAGCTCAGCCTCGCGCGGGGAGACGAAGGGCGGTGCGTCTCCCAGCGCGGCGGAGGCGGCTGCGGCGCCGTCCCAGAGCTCTCGGCGGAGCTGAGCAGCCAGGGCCTTAACGGCCAGCGCATGAGGTTCCTTGTCTTCCCACAGCAGCGCTGCCGCAATGTGGAGCACTAGGCGCTGCCTGATTTCTGCGTCTCCTCCCTTGAGGCCCAGCCGGGTGCGCATCTCCTCGTCGGGGTGGAGCTCGTCCTGGAAGTCGAGGTAGTCCCACTCCTGGTCGTGCACAATGAGCTTTCCGCGTCCTACCCCGGCTTCCTCGTCCCAGGTGGCGCTGCCGATGCTGAGGTCCTGCGTGCTGCTCCGCCCGGCCTTCGACCCGATCTTGTCGAGGGCCCGGCCTGCTTCCTCGGCGAGGGTTGGCCCCCCATCGCGGGTTGCCTCCAACAGGATCTCCTCCAGGCTCAGCTTGCTGTCCTCCGAACGGGCGGGCGTGAGCCTGGCTAGGACGTGGGAGTGCATGTCGTCGCTGATGTCCCCCAGGGCTGCCAGGGTCCCATCTTCCAGGATCTTCTCGATGATCATCCGCCTCTCGACGGCGGCGGGGTGAGCCGTCTCCCCGGCGCCTTCCACCGCTGGGTCCTGGGCGCGCGCGTCCAGCAGCCAGTCCTCCCCAGGGCCCTGAACTGCTTGCCTGAGCTTCTCCTCGAGGGCGGTGGCCTGGATGTCGTCGAAGGCTGCGGGGGGTGCCCACACTGCCGGCGGGCCTCCCGCTCGGCTGCCCCCGACGCCTCTCCGGCGCCCCCTCCAGCTCGTTTGCAGTCTGCCTCGGCCTTTGCCTGTGCTCGGAGCTGTGCGACCCGTCCATCGACCGAGGCAGGATCAACCTTCGCCCCCGACCGTAGGCCACCGCGCCGGATGAGCTGCGCCTGCACCGTCCAGTCGAGGCTGCCAAGCCCCTTGATGGCCTCGTGCGAGTGCGCGCAGGTCCCTGCGGCCTTAGGGCAACCGGCCCAGGTGCAGGCGTCCCAGCAGATGACCTTCCCGTGCTTGTCGCGGGGGGCGTGCTTGACGGACCGGCCGATCTCGCTGGAGGTCAGCGCCTTGCCTGCTGGACCGGCCCGAGCTGCGAGCCGCTTCTTGGCCGCGGCCTTCTTGGCGGCTGCTCCTGCTTTCCCGGTGCCCAGCCCAGGGGTAGTCGGCGCCTCCTGGTCAGCTGAAGTCTGCTCCTCAGCCCTCCCGGCCTTGGGGGCCTTCGGGGGCCCGGCGTGCAGGTTCTGGCGCAGGAACCTCTGAAGTCGCCGAGCTTGGCGCGGAACGCACACCACCTGGTAGTAGCCATCCGGCGCGTCGAGGTCGTACACGTTCGGGAACGTCAGCCAGGCGCTCCCAGTCGGTCCTGTGGGGGCGAGAGATGACGGTCTTGATGTCCTCCCTTCGCGGGCTAGTGAGGCCCAGGATCCGACGCACCTCTCTCCGGGAGAGGCTCACACCAAGTTGCGGCAAGCTCCCCCCGAAAGACTGTGCACGTAGCCGGCGGGGAAGGCCACGTCATCCTCCTCGTTGGCCAGGCGTAGGGTTTCCAAGGCCCGACGCCTCTCCGGCTCGTGCATGCGTCCGTAGACCAGCCCGAAAACGGTAATGGCGTTCGCCTCACCCACTGAGAGAAGACGACCGGATGCCGCGGGCGCGGCTCGAGCTTGCACGAGGTGGGCATGGTGTAGGCGTCGAACACCTCCGCCTTGCAGTGCGGGAAGTCTGCCACGGAGACCGACCACTCGGCCAAGTCTTTATGGTCTCGATCTCCCCAGCAGAAGGCCGCGATGCCATACGCCATCCTGTTGGTCACCGTGGTGGGCCAGTTCACCGCCTGCATCACATGCTTGGCGTGCTCACAGGCACGCTTGAGCCCGTGGAACAGCTCCCGACCGGTGAGCGCGCCGCAAACCTCCACGTCGAGGGCGTCGCAACCTCGGGCCAGGCATACGTCCAGCTCTTCGGCCCGCCCGATGGCGCCGAGGGCCCCACGTTGAGCGACCTTTTCTTCTTCGCCAGATCTGCGCAAGCTATCCACCGCTTGCAGCAATCTCATGTTGTCCAGGCGCTGTTGCTCCTGACCGTTCTGGAGGACCTGCGCGTAGGTGGTGATGGCGGCAGAGGGGTCGTTCTCTCCGGCTCCTGCGGCGTACCTCCGATCGGGTTGGCCTGGGGGCTTGACCAGCCCTCCCTGCCCGTAGGCACCTCTGTTGGTGAACATCTGCCCGAGGTTCGGGACGAGGCCCGGCATCAGGCCTGGAGGTGCGAGGCGCGAGGCCCCAGGTACTCGCACGCCAGGCGCGGGGGCCGGCGGCGGTAGGGGCGGGGCGCTGACTGCCATTTCCAGCCCGGGGGGCACCGTGGGCTGGCTTGGCTACTGGCTGGCGTCGGGGCGGCGCTCGGCGTCGAGCTTCAGGAGGCTGCTGGCGAGTGGTGGGCTCACGCTCTCGCCCCGCTCGGCCCGAACGCGTTCTAGCATTCGTTCCCATCGGTCGGCATGGGTCTGGTACCTGACCCGCTCGTCAGCTCCGCTGTTGCGCATGAGGCGCTGGGTGTACTTGATGAGGTGCCCCAGGACGACGGTGGTGTCCTCGTCGTACCCGGCCGCGACGCTCTGCAGCGCGGAGGCGTCGTCCGACCCTCCCTCGTGAGCTGCAAGGTACAGCCCCAGCATGGCCTCTCCGGCGTTCTCCTCCTCCGGGGCCTTTCCGGGGCTGCGAGAGGAGCGGCGCGGGGCGGGGGTGGCCCGATCGCGCTCCTCGCCCAGGCCCCATCCAACGCCAAAGGGCGGCTTGGGGGAGCTGCTGCGGTCGAGCCGCGCCCAGTGCTTCCTGAGCTGCGTGTCCATCCCGTCGTCGGCGAGGGGCTGTGCGCCGCTGGCATCGCCTGCTGCAGCAGCCGGGTGCTGGCGTACAAGCTGGTCGCCGCGGGCCCGAAGCTGGGCCCACTGGGGGCGGCTGATCCTCTTGGCCTTCCCGCCCACTGGGACCCCGCTCCAAGGGTGTAGTTTCTCCCACGCAGGCTTGCTCACGACGATGCCGTTCACGCTGATCCCAAGCTCCTCTGCGCTAAGGGGTGGGTGATGAAGGAGCCCCTCGAGGTATCTAGTGGGGAGCTTGCCCTGGTCGCTGGTGGCGGGGGCGTGCTCGATCCCCAGTAAGGCGCTGGATCAAGTCACGGTCACGGTCACGGTCACGGTCACGGTCACGGTCACGGTCACGGTCACGGTCACGGTCGGTCACGGTCCCGGTCCCGGTCCCGGACCCGGACCCGGGCCCGGACCCGGACCCGGACCCGGACCCGGTCCCGGTCCCGGTCACTCACGGTCACGGTCACGGTCACGGTCACGGTCACGGTCACGGTCACGGTCACGGTCACGGTCACGGTCACGGTCACGGTCACGGTCACGGTCACGGTCACGGTCACGGTCACGGTCACGGTCACGGTCACGGTCACGGTCGCGGTCACGGTCACGGTCACGGTCACGGTCACGGTCACGGTCACGGTCACGGTCACAGTCACGGTCGCGGTCACGGTCACGGTCACGGTCACGGTCACGGCCACGGTCACGGTCACGGCCACGGCGACGGCCACGGCCACGGTCACGGTCACGGTCACGGCCACGGGCATGGGTTTTGCCGGTGTAGTGGTGACGTCATCGGCGACAAAGTCGCTGGCAGCATCGGTCACGGTCTGGACCCAAAGCGCGGCGTCGCACAGCGGCGCGGAACGCAACACCGCACCGCGCAGCATGTCATGGCATGGCGCCTGACTCCACGGAGGGTAAGTGGATCGTCGTGGAGAGGTCTGGGCCCGTCTGGAGCCGCGGATCCATGTCCAGCTCCTCAGGCTCCCCGAAAAGCCCCTCACAAGAAGGGCTGTCGGGTAGAACCCGCTGGCTCTGCTTTCAACATCGCCTGTTCGAAGCTGACACAAGGTTCCCGCTTGATTCTGCTTCAGAACAACGACGACGCCCCCAAAGGGGGGGGGCCTTCAAAGCCCCAACAATTCAGCGAATCGACTCCGGATGCGCCATCACGACCGATGCTCTTTTCGGAGGGCTTATCTTTAGACCGTGGGCATTACTGGAAGGACCGAACACGCCAGTGCTGACGCGCGAGTTCGATGTGGAACAATTGGAGGCGCGGAAGCGGGGCCAGCCCTGCAGCGGGAGCAGCATTTTGAACAACCGAAAACAATCGGAATGGAATAACACATCAGACATATCAACTTTTCAAATCCTGTGTGAAACAACAATGCGCGGACAGGGCGGGAGACTCTCTGCACAGACTAGGGGGAGAGAGGAAAGTAGCATCCATAGTGTGGAATTGTGTAGCGGGAGGGGCAGAGAGGGGAGGGCGAGGGCGGGGGGACTGGAGGGAAAACGGGGGGGGGCAGGGAGGGCAGGAGAGGCAGGAATGGGCGGAGGGAGAGGGGAGAGGAAGGGATTCGGAACAACATATCCACGGATAGCCGTTCAACCGCAGAGCGGCCGCTCGTCACTCTGTCCAAACATTGCTACGCCATGCTGTGGAGACATCGTCGTGGCGTCACCCCCGCCGTGACCCAGAGCTTCCGTGGCTCAAACGAGAGGCGCCCAGGCGAGGTGGGACGAAGCACTTCCTTCGCCACGTCGTGCTCCAAGGAGTGGCTTTCGAAAGTATCCGGCGGCCTTCGGCCCATCCCGCGCCCGCGCCTTGGTTTCGGGTACAAATTCAACGGGATCCTTTCCTGGGTCTCCTCGGAGCCTGGTCGTGGCTTTTCGGGGGGGTGCGAAACTTTATTGGGCCGTTGTCGGGGCCTCCGGGGGCCCCCTTGGCTTGTTTTGCCCGACCCGACCGTGAGGGCCCGCCCGCCCGACCCGACCCGACCCGCCCGTTAGGGTTCACGCGTGTCAAATGTAAACGCACCATACTTTAATGTCCCGCCCGCCCGACCCGACTCGCCCGTTAGGGTCTGCCCGACCCGACCCGACTAGCCCGTTAGGGTCCGCCCGCCCGACCCGACCCGCCCGTTAGGGTTCGCGCGTGTCAAATGCACACGCGCCATACTTTAATGTCCCGCCCGGCCGGCCCGACCCGCCCGTTAGGGCCCGCCCGACCCGACCCGACCCGCCCGTTAGGGTCCGCCCGCCCGACCCGACCCGACCCGCCCGTTAGGGTTCACGCGTGCCAACCCGCACACCCGCCCGTTAGGGTTCACGCGTGCCAAGTGCACACGCACCATACTTTAATGTCCCGCCCGCCCGACCCGCCCGCCCGTTAGGGCCCGCCCGACCCGACCCGACCCGCCCGTTAGGGCCGCCCGCCCGACCCGACCCCACCCGCCCGTTAGGGTTCACGCGTGTCAAGTGCACACGCACCATACTTGAATGTCCCGCCCGCCCGACCCGACCCGCCCGTTAGGGCCCGCCCGACCCGACCCGACCCGCCCGTTAGGGCCCGGCCCGCCCGACCCGACCCGACCCGCCCGTTAGGGTTCACGCGTGTCAAGCGCACGCGCACCATACTTTAAGGCCCCGCCCGCCCGACCCGACCCGCCCGTTAGGGTCCGCCCGACCCGACCCGACCTGCCCGTTAGGGTCCGCCCGCCGACACGACCCGACCCGCCCGTTAGGGTTCACGCCAAGTGTGAACGCGTGTCAAGTGTACACGCACCATATTTTAATGTCCCGCCCGCCCGACCCGATCCGCCCGTTAGGGTCCGCCCGACCCGACCCGACCCGCCCATTAGGGCCCGCCCGCCGACCCCGACCCGACCCGCCGTAGGGTTCACGCGTGTCTAATGCACACGCACCATACTCAATTCCGCGCCCGCCCGACCCGACGCCGCCCTTAGGTTCCGCCGACCCGGCCCGACCCGCCCGTTAGGGCCCGCCCGACCGACCCGACCCGACCCGCCCGTTAGGGTTCACGCGTGCATGGGTGTACACGCACCATACTTTAATGCCCCGCCCGCCCGACCCGACCCGCCCGTTAGGGTCCGCCCGACCCGACCCGACCCGCCCGTTAGGGTCCGCCCGCCCGACCCGACCCGCCCGTTAGGGTTCGCGCGTGTCAAGTGCACGCGCACCATACTTTAATGTCCCGCCCGCCCGACCCGACCCGCCCGTTAGGGTCCTGCCCGCCCGACCCGACCCGACCCGCCCTTAGGGTTCACGCGTGTCGATTACACGCACCATACTTTAAATCGTCACCCGCCCGCCCGACCCGACCGCCCGTTAGGGCCCGCCCGACCCCCGACCCCGACAGCCCGTTGGGCCCGTCCCCCGACCCCCGACCCGCCGTTCGGGTTCACGCGTCGTGGGTCAGTGCAACGCACCACACTTTAATGTCCCGCCCGCCGACCCGACCCGCCCGTTAGGGTCCGCCCGCCCGACCCGACCCGCCCGTTAGGGTCCGCCCGCCCGACCCGACCCGACAGCCCGTTAGGGTTCCCGCGGTCAAGTCGCACGCACAATATTTTAATGTCCCCCCGCCGACCCGACCCGCCCGTGCCCGCCCGACCCGAACCGACCCGCCGTTAGGGTCCGCCCGCCGACCCGACCCGCCCGCTAGGGTTCACGCGTGTCAAGTGCACACGCACCATACTTGAATGTCCCGCCCGCCCGACCCGACCCGCCCGTTAGGGTCCGCCCGGCCCGACCGCCCCGCCCGTTAGGGTCCGCCCGCCCGACCCGACCCGACCCGCCCGGCAGGGCTCGCGCGTGCCAAGTGCGCGCGCACCATACTTTAAGGCCCGCCCGCCCGACCCGACCCGCCCATTAGGTCCGCCCGAACCCGACCCGACTTCGCTCGTTAGGGCCCGCCCGCCCGACCGGACCCGACCCGCCCGTTAGACCCGGTTCGTTAGGGTTCACGCGTGTCAAGTGTACACGCACCATACTGTACCCGACCCGCCCGTGTCCCGCCCGACCCGACCCGACCCGCCCGCTAGGGGCCACGCGTGTAGACGCACGCCGTATTTTAAGGCCCACCCGCCCGACCCGACCCGCCCGTTAGGGTCCGCCCGACCGACCCGACCCGTTACAGGGTCCGGCCCGCGAGCCCGACCCGGTACCCGGCCGTAGGCCCGCCCGCCCGACCCGACCCGACCCGCCCGTTAGGGTTCACGCGTGTCAAACGTACACGCACCATACTCTAATGTCCAGCCCGCCCGACCCGACGCCCGTTAGGGATCCGCCCGACCCGACCCGACCCGCCTTTAGGGTCCGCCCGACCGACCCGACCCGCCCGTTAGGGTTCACGCGTGTCAAGTGTACACGCACCATACTTTAATGTCCCGCCCGCCCGACCCGACCCCCGTTAGGGCCCCCCCGACCCGACCCGACCCGCCCGTTAGGGTCCGCCCGCCCGACACGACCCGACCCGCCCGTTAGGGTTCATGCGTGTCAAGTGCACATGCACCATACTTTAATGTCCCGCCCGCCCGATCCGCCCGTTAGGGTCCGCCAGACCGGGCCCGACCTGCCCGTTAGGGTCCGCCCGCCCGACACGACCCGACCCGCCCGTTAGGGTTCACGCGTGCCAAGTGTACACGCACCATTTTTTAATGCCCCACCCGCCAGACCCGACCCGCCCATTAGGGTCCACCCGACCCGACCCGACTCGCCCGTTAGGGCCCGCCCGCCGACCCGACCCGACCCGACCCGCCCGTTAGGGTTCACGCGTGTCAAGTGTACACGCACCATACTTTAATGTCCCGCCCGCCCGACCCGACCCGCCCGTTAGGGTCCGCCCGACTCGGCCCGACGCGCCCGTTAGGGTCCGCCCGCCCGACCCGACCACACCCGCCCGTTAGGGTTCACGCGTGTCAAGTGCACGCGCACCATGCTTGAATGTCCCGCCCGCCCGACCCGACCCGCCCGTTAGGGTCCGCCCGACCCGACCCGACTAGCCCATTAGGGTCCGCCCGCCCGACCCGACCCGACCCGCCCGTTAGTGTTCACGCGTGTCACGGTCGCGGTCACGGTCGCCTTCTTCTTGTTCGCACAGCGCCGACCCCGGAGCGGCCCTGGGCCCGGCCACGGTCACGGTCAAGGTCACGGTACCGGTCACGGTCGCGGTCACGGTCGCGGTCTCCGTCACGGTCACGGTCACGGTCACGGTCGCGGTCACGGTCACGGCCACGGCCACGGTCACGGTCGCGGTCACGGTCACGGTCACGGTCGCGGTCGCGGTCACGGCCATGGTCACGGTCACGGTCACGGTCACGGTCACGGTCACGGTCACGGTCACGGTCACGGTCACGGTCACGGTCACGGTCACGGTCACGGTCGCGGTCGCGGTCACGGTCACGGTCACGGTCACGGTCACGGTCACGGTCACGGTCACGGTCACGGTCACGGTCACGGTCACGTTCCCTTCTTCTTCTTCCCGCGCACGCCAGCCTGCGCTGCAGGACGGTCGCGGTCGCGGTCGCGGTCGCGGTCGCGGTCGCGGTCACGGTCACGGTCACGGTCACGGTCACGTTCCTTTCTTCTTAACATAAAGGAAGAAGGCGAACGTGACTTGATCCAGCGCCGCACTCCGATCCCCGCGGTCTTGAAGGTAAAACAGATCTGCTCGATGTCGCCAGGCGAGCGGTCCTCGGCACCCGGCTCCTCGACGTCCACCACGGTTAGGCTGCCGTCCCCCAACGGACATTCTCCAGGCCTTGACCTGCCCAAGAACGCGACCCAGTGCGGCCCAGCCGCCCACTGCACTCGAACGCGCAGGACCATGTAGTCGCTCGGATCCGTCTCCTCGCTCGGGGCGGGGCTGGCGCTCTGCGGCAGGGGCACCCTTGGGGAAAGTGAAGCCTCGAACCGAACGCTGACGGGCGGGGCCCGCGGCGCGGGCGGCACCTCGCGGGGGGAAGGGCTCACTGCTGCCTGCCCGCGACGAACCTCGGCCCCTCGGCTTCCATATGCGGGAGGTGCCGCTGTTGCGGGAGCCCCTGACTCGCGCGCCCGCGGGCTGCGGCTGCGGACGACCCGACGCCTCAAGCCTGAGAAGAGCCCGCGGCTGGGCGTAGTAGCGGTAGCCTGCGCCGCCCTGCCAGCCCCCCCACCTAGGTGCAGGAGGCAGAGTGGTACACACTCGGCGTTGCCAACTGCTTGGCAGTAGCAGGTCACCTGGGAGCACTTGTCGCGGTACCGGGAGGCCCTGTAGACCTGCGAATGATGGGCACAGAGGTGGGCAAAAGAGTTCCTCCCGTCGCTGGGGGACGGGAGGTCGGAAGCCTGGCCGTCCTCCGTGAGCAGAGTGGTCGGCTCGGCCTCCGCGGCATCCCGGCAGCCGTCGGGGGCTAAGGGGCGAGCGCCTCCACGAAGCACAATCCCCACCCGGACCGCCTCGCACGGCTTGTCCTCGGCCTCCACCTCTGACTCGGACTCCTGATCAAGAACCTCCGCGACACTTCCTGCAACGCCTGGCTCCGCAGCGCCTGTCTTACGACGGCGGCGTCGCCGGCGGCAGAAAGAGCAGCCGCAGGACAAGAGGCAGTACGTGAACACGATAACTCGCCACGCGCCGCGCCCAAGGTCCGTGAAGGCCCGCCAGAGTAGAAAAATGCCGCGGCAGGAGGTGAACTTGGCGTGGGAGCCGATGTCCACGATCGCTTCGGAGTCCAGGGCTGCATACTCCTTGCAATGGATCTCCCCGGGCCGATCCCGGCAGGCCATGTTGCGGCAAAGGTGGATCGCGCGGCCCTCGAGCGTCTCCAGCTTCTGGCGGAGCGCGCGAGAGCTGGCCCCCTTCACGCCCAGGTAGTCCACCCAGAGGCCGGTCCGGTCGATCCGCTTGGGCTCAGCGAGGTCGATCCGCACCCGCGCGACATGGTCGTCAATCTTGACCAACACGTCGTTCGGCCTCCTCCCTGTTCCACGACCCTTCACCTTCTTGCTGTAGTACTCGGTGGTCGTGGCGGGTCCGGTCTCTGGCCCCATCCATTGGATCTGGGTAAGGGCAGGCGGAGCCGGCGGCAGGTACCTTTCGGCAGCTGCATCGCCAGGCTCTCGCCGGCGGCACTTGAAGCACCGCGCCAGAAGACCAATCAACCAGAGGGCTGCTGCGCAGGGGGCCAGCAGCGCCCGGCAGATATGGGTGAGGAAGGCGAGCATCGCGAGGAGGGCCAGGAACTCCTCCGGCGGCGTGGGTGTGCGGCTGAGGGGGCGCACCCGGCGGCCCGCTGTCGGGCGGCGCCTGGGTGCTGCCAGCAGCCTCACCTCCCTCCTCTGGCTCGCCGGTCTCCGTGCCGTACCCGGAGTCGTCGTAGTGCGGCACGGTGCGCCCAGGTAGGGCCCCGCGGGCCTCGACTGGGCCGGCCCACCCGGCGCGGGCCGCCACTGAGCCGAGCGGCCCGCGCCAGTCGTAGGCGGCCGCGCTGGCGGCCAGCGCAACCATCCCGCGCGCGGGACCCGCCGGCGCCAGGCGCCAGGCGGCCATCGCACACGCGTTTCAGGGGGGCCCGGAAGCGCCCAGACCTCCTGAGGTCGGCTCCAGGGCTTCGAGCTCCGAAGGCTTGAGCGGGAGAGAAAGGGGGAGAGAGAGCAGCAGAGGCAGGGGCAGGGAGAGAGAGGAAACCCAAGCCGACTGGGGAGGGCGGGGTCCAACCGTTTAGGTCAAACAACTAATTCGAGCGGCTGGTGCGGAAGGGGCATGCCATCGCGCGGGCGCACCGCAATGTGCAGAGCCGCGACGCTGGAGCCGCCCCAAGGACGCCAAGGGCTGGAAGTCGAAGGTGGACTGGGAGGCGGCTCGACGGCTGGATCCTCAGCTGGCGGACGAGAGTACGATTGGAGTGCCGAGGAGGAGATGAAGAAGGCCATGGGCCGGGACGCGCAGCTGATGAAGGCGCGGACCGGCCTGGACGGGGACCTCCGTGGCCCCACCGTGACGACCATGGAGCTTCAATTGGGGTCGCTCAACTTCGTGTTGGCTGGCCCTTGCAGCTGGCGGGGTGATCGATCTCTCCGCCGGCATCTTTTGTTGTCTCTACTGTTTCTGCTGCAGCTGACGGGTGACATATTCGTCGGCTGCCACGTGAGCCAGTGCACGACGAATTGGGTTTTTCATGTTTCGGCGGCGCGACGTCCTGTCCCGAGAGCGTCCGAGCTCGACGTCTCGTCGGGTGTTGTCGCGATGGAAGGAGGAGGTGGAGATCCTTGGGCGGGTCAGCCGCTCTCTCTTGGCGCTACGTAAACTCTACCGCGGGAGCCTGGACGACAGTCTTCTGGAGCTGGCCGAGTGCTGGGGACAGGGGGTTATGCCCGACAACCTGGGCGGGGACCTCTCTCGGCGGGTTCGTCGCCAGCTGCCGCCGTCGACGACGCCCGGTCAAGGAGCCGCGATTATCCGGCTGCGCCCTGCCGCCTCGGCGGCGGGCAGTCAGTCCCAGTCGACCTTCAAGCAGAGGTTGGCCGAACTTCGGAGGAGGGGCGCTGGCGGGCGTGTGCGGCTGCCAGACAGGGGCGCGACGCTCCCCGCCCAGTGGGATCGGGTCGCCCTTCCTCCGCCGGGGGACCAGACCTGTGAGTGTGAGCTCTGTGTCGCCTCGCGCGGCACAGAACTTGGAGAAGCTTCGGGAGGGGAAGATGAGGGAGGATGGCGACGCCTGCGTGCTGGCGCGCGAGGTGCGCAACCACGTGGACACGTACTTCCGAAAGAAAAAGGAGATGTTCCAGCTATCACGGAATATGGCCTTAGCAGGGATGCTATGTCGTACAACCGAGAAGGTCGACGAGGTCGGGCTCCTTTGCGCGGTGAAGAAGGCCGAACTGATCGACGGGGAGCCGGAGGTCACGCTCCGCTTGGTGTTCGACCAGAGGCGCTCCAACACTCGGTGGCGTGCTCCGCCGTGGTGCGCTATGGGCGGGGTGAGTGCGATGTCCTTCCTGGACGTGTCCGAGGAGATGAAGGAGGACGGGGTGACCATGCGCTGCGGCACGGGCGACCTGCCCGACTTCTACTACACGCTGGAGCTGGGAGAGGAGATCGCCCCCTACTTCGTGCTGCCGAGGTGCTTCGGGGGACGAGCTGGACGCGGTCCTGCCCGACGGCTCGCGGTTGCCTGGGAGCGGCGCTTACGTTGGGGTGAAGGTGGCTCTCATGGGATTCTCGTAGGCGTGCTGGATGGCTCAGACGACGATGGAGGATATCTTCCATGCGGGGCCGCAGGCTGGGTTGCCTTCGCTGTCGGAATGTCAGCGTTTCGCCGAGGGTGGCCCTCTGCCCCAGCTCAGTCGGGAGGTGCCAGCGGCCCACTACGAGTACATCGACAACTTTGGCAACATCGGGCTAGGCTACCCTGTGCTGCCAGACCTGGAAGGGGGTTACGAGTGTGGAGGAGATCTGGCTTGGGGCCAAGCACCAAGTGATAGCTGCGGGGTTCAAGGTGCACAAAGATGCATGCTCCTCGGCAGCTCGCGTGATCGGGGGCGGCTTCGCAGGTACTCGGTTGGCCCCGAATCGGGACAATATGTGGCTCGCGGTCCTGGGCATCCAGGACATTCTGACCAGCCAGTGGGAGCTGCCCGACGTGATCGTGCGGATCGTGGGCATCATGTCCTGGGGTTTCCTGCTCTGCCGAGGGGGGCTGAATACTTTTTCGGATGCCCACTCGCGATGCATGGAATTTCTCGGCGGGCCCGGGCGCGAGGTGCCGCGGAGGTGCTGAGAGAGATGGCGGCCGCTGCGGCTGTCGTGCCTCTCATTTCGGTCGACCTGGCGATGCCCTGGGATCCTACCGTGATGATGTTCGATGCCAGTCTGTATGAGGGGGGGCTATTCTTGCTACCTCGAGTACGGTGGAGGAGCAGCGTCGAGAAGCTCGGTGCGCCGCGCGAGGAGGCTGAGCGGCGCGCGGAGCACGGGGCGCGCTGAGCCCGCCGGCCGGCCGGCGGGCCCCTTGGGAGCAGCGCGGGTGGGCTGGAGCCCGCTTACTGAATATAGTGGAGGAAGTCGTCTTCCCAACTGTCCCAAAGTATCTGATCACATGCAGCGCAACCAATGATGAGTGATTCCCCCAACTCGAGTTTGTACAAATTGGGATATGCCGTCGCACCACCGCTTGCGTGGTCTTCCATGCCTGCGCTGTGCTATCCGAGCGTCGTGGACTTCTGGCCCCCCCGCAAGTCTTGCCCATCTGTGGCGCGATTGCGTTGCCACTCGTTTTGCCCATAACTATTGTCGTTTGTGGTATACGGTTGTCCACTCGACCGCATGAAAACGGGCAGCGAGATCTGTGGCCGCATGCGTGGCTCTGCGGATGAACTCTTCCCGCGGCTCGAAGTCTGCGTCGTCTTCGACGTCGTCGAAATCAAGTCTGTCTTGCGTCGCTCGTGCTGTCGCTGGTGCTGTCTTCTGCTCGGTCAGGGTTGGAGTAGGCGTCGTCATGAGATGCTGCAGTATGTCAGGTGTTCTCCCGGCGCCTCGGCGCGTTCACAATGAGTCGTAGCATGCGTCGCTGTGCGCGTCGTGATGTCAAGAGCATGTCTTTGGTAAGAGTGCACGAATCGCAGCCGCGCATAACTGTCGGCGTTACGGTGCCACTGGATAGCCGGAGCCTGCTGTGGAGGGGGTACCGTTTGCTCGTTAAGTCGCCGCGTAGTTTGTTAACTTTGCGCCATCCCATTGCGATCCTGTTGACGAGCTCGGCGTGGTGATAGTCGTGGAATTGTGAGCTTCCGGCCGAAGTGCTTCGTGTCTCGTTCGTCGCTGCGGATTTCGATTCTGTCGTCGTCGATGTTCACGTGAGTAATCGTTCGCCCCTGTCTCCGCTTTATGTTGGTGAGGATATGCGTCTTGTCTGGGTGTAGCTCGAGCCCGCGCTGTGAGGCTGCTTGTTTGAGATCACGAAGAATACACTTCAATTGTCTCAGGTTGGGCGCGAGTAGAAGTACGTCGTTTGCAAAGCGCAAGTTGGTAAGAAGGGTTGATTTGGCATGCCCCAATGTAATGCCAAAGCCCTTTCGGGCCCAAGATGGCTCGAGTTCCCGGAACACGTGCTCGAGCAGCGCGCTGAATAAGTAAGAACTCAGAGGGTATCCTTGTTTCACGCCCCTTTCAATACTAAATAATTACCATGCTGTTCACGTCGGCCCGCGCCGTCACCGTCTGCTTGTCGTAGAACTTCTGGAGTAGGGCGATGCAGGGCGCTGGCGCACCTAGGTCGCGTAGCGCTTCCCAGAAGGCAGCGGTGATAGACGCAACCGAACGCCTTCTTGGAATCTATCGCGGCTGTCCACATATTCATTTGCCATTCGTTGGACTGTTTGAACAAAGACGTCAAGGTGAATAAGTGGTCTTCAGTGCAGTAGTCTTTCCGGAATCCAGCTTGGTCAGGTGATTGTTGCGAGTCGAACTGCGCCTCGAAGTGTGTTGCAAAGCAATCGGGCCATCAGCTTGTACAGTAACGGCATGATGGCGATTGGTCTGTAATTGTTGGGAAGCTGCGGGTCCCCAGACTTGTGTATGAAGCTGAATGTGGTGCGTCTCAATTGCTCTGGCAGTGTCTGCTCTGGCGTCAAGGTGTCATTAAAGAGTTCCAGCAAATGCCGTTCGATGGCGCGGCCTCCTACTATTCAGAAATTCCGCGGTAAGACCTGCCGTGTCTTTGCACCTGCCGCTCCTGAGTTGCCCCACTGCTTGATGTAATTCGTCGTCGGTGAAAGGTGGAATACTCTGCGTCACGTGAGTCGCGGCGCTGTTGTTTGCATTGGAGGTCGTGCTCTCCTGCGCGGGCGGATGAGCCGCGGGGGGGCACCGGCGCAGCTTCTCGTCGAATCCCGCGAAGACGTTTGCAATCCCACGTCGGTCTGTCTCGTGGTTGCAGTCCGCCGCCGTCGCGGCTGGCATGCGGTCCCTCTTCTTGCTGGATTTGATGCCGGATATCTTGTTGAGGCCCCGGAACTTGGTTATGATCTCGTTCAGCGCCGCTTGTCGTTGAGCTCTTTTAATAGCGCGGTGCTGTCGTATAATACGTTTGCTGAGCGCTGTCCTGGTAGCTGTGTCCCTGTGCGGCGTGTTCTGGAATGATGAGATGAGAGCTTGTAGGTGCCGTCAGGCTTCGTCGACGACGTAGGTCGCATCTGGCTGCTGCTGCGATTCATGCTGGTGTTGATCGTCTTTCTGTTGCTGATGGTCTTTGTAGGCGGATATGAGTGCCTCTTCGGTTCGCGTGCAAGCATATTGGGGAGAGCTTGCGGGGTCGATGCTCGTCAAGTGTTTCATTAAATGGTGCTGGAAATCGGGGTCGTTCGGTCGCAGTATCTGGGGAATGTGGTTGTGTCGTGGTCGTCGTTTCCGTCGTCGTGGTCGGAATGTCGGGCCGCCCAGCGCTAGTCGGAGGTGCGCGGCCTGGCGGTCGGAACCAAGGTCGGGGCAAGTAGTGCCGGTCCACGAGTATATGGTCTATCTGTGTTTGTGCACGCATGGAGCCAGCGTGCGCGCACGTGAAGACTGGAATATCATCCTCGTGGGCTGGGCGGTGTGGACTGGAATATCATCCTCGCGGCCTGCGGATTCCTGGTGCGAGGGCGAGGTCTTCAGGCGCGTGGGCGACGACGCGGAGTTGGGCGCGCGCGCCCGGGTGCCGCCTGCACACGAGCGCTGGGACAAGATCAGCCGATGGAGGGAGGCGGTGCGCTGGCGCTGGGAGAAGGAGCACGTCAAATTGCTGGAGATGCGCACCGGCGCGGCGGCGGCGAGGCATTCAGCTCGCAGTCGGGCGAGCTGGGGGAAGAGACACTTGCGGATCACGGACTCTAGTCTGCCTCGGCGGCTTCAGCAAGGGCAGGTCTGCGAGTCGTCCGATCCTGATCCTCTGCCGCAGGATGGCGGCCCTCGACCTCGGCTGCGGCATGCGCGAGCGCTGGCGCTGGGTGCCGTCCGATCGCAACCGCAGCGATGGCCCGAGCAGGGGGGTTCCGATCGGCCAGGCACCGAGGGAGCGGAAGACGGACGAGCAGGTCTTACCAGAGGAGGTGGCGCTGAAAGTCGAGGCTTTGGCCGACATCGCGGAGCTGGACCCATTCCAGCCGCTCAGGATGGGGGGCGCGGCCCCGGTGAAGGCGCTGCGCTCTGCCCACCTCTGCAGCGGGCACGCGCGGGCGGGGGGCCTGGAGGACTGGCTGCTCAGGATCGCCGCATCGCGGGGCTACCTGCTGCTCTGCATCAACGTGGACATCGGGTTCGGGGCGAGCTTCGACCTGACTGGCGAGGTCAACGTGAGGAGGCTGGAGCTGCTGGCGGAGATGGAGACCGATGGCGGGCATTCCGGCCCTTCTTGCTCTACCCGGTCGCGAGTGCAATTTCAGCCTGGAGGCCCCCCGCCGCTTCGCCTACGGCATCAGCTTTGTGGGCGACCTGGTCTGCGGGGAGACGACGCGAGGAAGGTGGAGCTTGGGAACGCGCAGTTGCTGAGCAGCCTGAGGATCCTGAAGCCTATTACCCTGAAGGGAGGCTCCATATCGGTCGAGCACCCTGTCGACCCTGGCTGCCCACCCTTCCCGTCGATCTTCATCGCGAAGGAGCTGATGGACTGGGAGGCCGAGGTGGGAGCCTATCGGGTGACCTTCCCGCAGTGCATGCGGGGATGCCCGGCGCTCAAGATGACGACGCTCGCGGGAACGGCCCGCGCGATGCAGCGGTTCGTGCGTCCATGAGAGCACTCGCGGCATGGCGCGAGCCTCTGTGGAAAGGATGCCAGCGGACGGTTTCGTACGAGAGCGTCACAGGCCTTCCCGTCGAAGTTCTGTCGCATGCTGGCGGAGTGCCACGTGGATGCGATGCTGGACATGCAGGAAAGACGGGAGGCCGACCTGACAGAGAGGGCGGTGGAGCAGCTGATCTCGGAGACCCTGGCCCGCCGCCGTCGGGACCTGTCTTTGTTGGAGGAGCTGCCGACGCCTTTCCTCGAGGCGGCTGTGCGATCGAGCCAGCCACCCCGCGGGCCGAAGGAACCCTTGAAGAGGGCTCTGGCACATGCAGGAGGAGCTCAGGGTCAGGGGCTGCGGGGACGAGTACTTTATCTTCGTCGACTACGTGTCTCGGGGACTGCAGGCCCTGTCGGCTGGCGCTCGCCGACCGCGGAGGTGCGAGGCCGGCCGCGTCGGGAGGACCTGGGCGTTGTACTGCGTGCTCGGTCTGGCGGAGGCTCGTGATCTGGATGGCGCTGCCAGTGCAGGGGGGCCTGCGAGCCGCGGACGTCGTGATCGACGTCGACGCGGCGGGCAAGCAGGTTGCGGCCGTCCGGTTCGGAGTGACCAGTGGGGCGAGCGGACAAAGACGGGCATGAGGCAGGGCGTGCTGATCGACTGCGTGCACGTGGACGACATGCTCGTGCGGAGGAAGGCCGAAAGGGCGCTGGGGGGACCGGGTCTTCGCCTGCTCAGTGGACGTCTACCGCCGCGCCCTGAAGTCGATCTGCGGCGACGTCGGCGTCGAGCGCCTCCCGCCGCATGCTGCCAGGCGCTCAGGTCCGAGCCACGACGCGGCGACCGGCTACAGGACGGTGTGGGCCATCAGCGGAGCGGGCGATGGGCGAGCGAGAAGAGCGTGCTCAGAGACCTGAAGACACACGCTCTGGTGACAGCTCGTGCCGAGCCCCCGTCCGACGTGATCGAGCGGGGCGCCAGATGGCCGATGAAGAAGGACGTCCGTCCCCTGGAGGCCACAGTGTGAGTTTGATTTCAATCGTTTTTTATGCCAACAGTTCGATCAGTCTCGATGCGTTGGCCAGCTACTGTGCGTTGTTTTTCTTTCGGCATTGGGTGCGTTCGCGAGCCCAAAGGCGGCGTCTGGAGGCCCTGCGTGACGCGCCCGCCCAGACCCGTGCCTCCGACAGCCAGGCGCTGTAGCCAGTCAAGCGGTGGGGTGGGACAGTGCATAGCGGCCTCGCATCTCTCGAGTTGGGCCGTCAGGGCCCCCCGTCTCTCGAGTTGGGCCGCCAATGCCACAGGTCGCCACCGCCCGTGGTGGCTTCGTGCTCATGTGTACGGTAGAAAACGTTGTGCACACTGGCTGGCGCCACCTCTCCGCCGCCCCCCCGTCCAGGTCAGAGTTGGATATGGTGCCTCCAATTGGGTGTAAATGTATGTATGTATGCATGCATACATGCATGCATGTATGTATGTATGTATGTATGTATGTATGTATGTATGTATGTATGCATGTATGTATGTATGGATGGATGGATGTATGTATGTATGTATGTATGTATGTATGCATGTGTGATGTGTGTATGTATGCATGCATGTATGTATGTATGTATGTATGTATGCATGCATGCATACATGTGTATGTATATATGTATGTATGCATGTATGTGTGTATGTATATATGTATGTATGCATGCATGCATGCATGCATGTATGTATGTATGTATGCATATATGCATGTATGTATGTATGCATGTATGTATGTCGGTGTGTGTATGTATGTATGCATGTATGTATGTATGCATGCATGCATGTATGTATGTATGGATGTATGTATATATGTATGGATGCATGTATGTATGTTTGTATGTATGTATGTATGTGTATGTGTGTACGTATGTCTGTCTGTCTGTCTGTCTGTCTGTCTGTCTGTCTGTCTGTCTGTATGTATGTATGTATGTATGTATGTATGTATGTGGATTCATGTCTGTGTGTATGTATGCATGTATGCATGCATACATGCATGTCTGCCTGTCTGCCAGTCAGTCAGTCAGTCAGTCAGTCTGTGTCGGTCACTCGGTCTGTGTCTGCGAGTATGTATGCGCGCATGCAAGCATGGATGGATGGATGGGTGGATGGCTCAAGCCCAGGCCTAAGCCCAAGCCCAAGCCCATTCCTCGTCACCACTGCTGGGTGCGGCTTGGGAAACCAACGCGCCTTCCGCGGGAGCCGAATGGTGGAGGACGCGCATTTGGATCCGATGCGTGATGAGAACGACATGGCCGTCGAGGAGCCAGCGAGCCGCCGCCTGCGCCGACCGGCAGTCTGGGCAGTGGCAGTCCAGCCGCAGTCCACGCGGCCTGCCACATGCAAAAAGTGCGGACTCGTGTTCGGCGGTGGCGAGCTCCGCGTATGCCCATGGGGCGCTCGCACGAGTGCGCGGTGGGAGTGCGCGAGCTGCCTGGCGGGGTCCCTGGCGCCAGATGCGGAGTTCAAGCCCCACGGGCGCTCGGCCCTGGAGGATGCGGACGCAGCCCGGATGCATGCGCAAGCGGCCCCGGGAGCGACCTCGGCTGGAGCTGCGGCTGGAGAGGGCGCGGGCCACCCTAGCCAGCGCGCCGCGCCCCTGCACCCGGAATGGGGACGAGCAGCGCTTGCCCGCCGCCGCCTGGTGGGACACGCTGAGCTGGGCGACGCCGCCCTCAAGGCTGGCACGACGATCTTTGTGCAGGTCCCGGACCGTTTCTGGGGGGCCCTCCAAGAGGCGCGGCACAAGGCCCTTGAGGTCCTCAAGCTTGCGCGTGGGTCTTCGGAGGCCGAGAGAATGGAAAGTGGTCCTCCTCATGGACATGCTTCTGTTGTCCAAGGCGTCTGACGCCGCTAC
Organism: Prorocentrum cordatum; assembly: GCA_963575745.1. Lineage (NCBI taxonomy): Eukaryota > Dinophyceae > Prorocentrales > Prorocentraceae > Prorocentrum > Prorocentrum cordatum. The sequence goes on from CAUYUJ010015349.1 coordinate 1,010,672, forward strand.
TTGTGGGGAGCTGCTCGAAGAAAGGCTTGCGTGGTTCTGGGGCGGGCAGTGGGCAGCCCTCTGGGCTTCCGCTCGGGCTGGCAGAACAATCCCGAATAGAAGCCGCGAGCATGTCGACAAACAGCGAGCCGCACGGGCCCACGCCCTCGCCGCTTCTGGGGAAAAGGGACGAGCGCTGACGGCAGCCACCAGTGCGAAGCTCGCCTCGCGAACGCCTGAGACCTTGCGGAAGGTCCTTGAGACTGCTTTCCCGCGGACGCTGCGGTGCCTGCCGCGCCGGCCGCCCGCGAAGCCCCGGACGACGAGCTGCTCGAGGCGGTGCAGGAAGAGATCCGGCAGCTCCTGCGGCGACCAGCCCAGCACATCGCACCAGGTCTGCTCGGAACGAGGCTGGAACACAGCAACCGCCAGCAAGGAGACGCTGCAGCTCCTCTCAGAGGCGGTCTCCTGGGTGACCTTTGGCCTTCTTCCTGCTGGGGCGCTGCAGGCCTTGCGGGTCGGCGAAGTCATCGCCCTCGACAAAGGGGGGAGATCCGGCCTCTGCTGGCGAGCTCGGCCTGGCGGCGGCTCGGCCTACGGGCGCTGGTCCGAGCGCGAAAGGAGCAGCTGACGACCGCTGCTGGCGAGCACCAGTACGGCGTGGGGAGACAAAAGGGCGCGGACCTGCTACTGCGGTGTCTAGAGGCGCAGGCGGATGCCCGACCCACAGCTGTCTTCTGGAAGGCGGCTTTCCAGAGACTGAGACGCCAACCTGCCACCGCAGCGATGGCGAGGCACGACCCCGCTGTGGCTGCCGCCCTGTCCACCTGGTACGGAGGCCCAGTGGGCCACTACTGGAGGGGCGCTGGCGGGGCGCTGCACAAGGTCCCAAGCAGCAGGGGTATCGACAAAGGTGACCCTCTCTCCCCCGCCGGCTTCTCGGTGGCGCAACGCGAGGCTCTCGCTGACTTCTGGGTGCAACTCCAGAGGCGGGACCCTGCTGCCAGGCGCTACTCCTACCTCGACGACACGCACCTCGTGGTCGACGCTGGCCTCTCTCCGAACGTCCTCGCTGCACTGGAGACAACCCTGGAACCCTACGGCCTGTAACCCAACCACGCCGATACCGCGGTGTGGTCCCCGCGCGGGATCGCGGTAGTGCCGCCTGCCTCGCAACCCTGCTACGCGGCCGTTCTTCTGGCGTTTGGCAAGCACCTCGGGCCGCGGGGGAACTCAGAGGACAACCCCGCAGCCCTCGGGGCGCGCGCCGACAGCCTCGACAAGGCGGCTTTGCGGCTGCACCAGCTCTGGGACACGCCCTACCGGCTCCACCAGGCGGGCGTGAAAAAGCAGGCTACCGCGGCCTTGCTGCAAACCTACGCCGGCGCAGCCAGCCAGCACGCCCTGCGGCAGGAGCTGGCTAGCGAAGAGGCCACTCGACGCTACGACGCCGAGCTGGCGGGCTGCTGGGAGACGCTACTGCGGCGCGACTTTGGCAACGACGCCAAGGAGCTGCTTGGCCTGCCCAAGCGCCTGGGCGGCCTCGGGGCGCAGCTGGCCTGCTCGCGGCGGAACGCTTCCCTTCTCGCGTCCTGGTCTGGCGCGGCCGCCGAGGTTGCGAGAGACCTGGACTGCGGTTCGCTGCGCGACGCCCTCGAGCGCCTGCCCGCTGCCGCGAGTAAGCTGGAGGAAGCGAGACAGGGTCTAGCCTGGCAGGGGCTGCTGCTGGCGGACGGCGGGGCGCTGGCTGACTTCTTGGCTCACGAGCTGGGCTTGGCTATGGAGAAGGTGCAAAAGACACACCACGCTGCGCTCCTGCAGCGTTTGCCCCTTCTCCAGCAAGCCACTCTGCGAGGGCAAGCGCGGGGCCGGGCGCGGCAGCCTTCCTGGGCTACCCCACCGAGGCGCTCTGCGCGCTTGAGGACGCGCACTGGGAGACGGCAGCTCGCCTACGGCTGCACCTCCCGCGGCCAGAGTGCGACCGGGGCCAGCTCGCGGCGGCGACGGCCTCGGCCTACTGCTGCCTGCGGAGCGCCAGCGGCGACGTCTGCGGGCGGCCACTGGACGACCTCGGCTACCACGGCGCCACCTGCCAGAACGAAGGCGGGGTGGTGCGCAGGCACGGCAGACTGGCCAGGCGGCTCGGCGGGCTGTTCCGGCGCTGGAAGCACGAGGAACCGCTCTACGGGCAGCGCGTTCCGCATTGGGACAGGCCGCGGCCAGGCCACGGCGGGGAAACGGAGCGCGCCGTTCTCGATCTGGGGTACCAGGACGAGGACGGCCGCCGCTGGCTGGACGTGACCGTGCGGCACCCCGCTGCGGGCACCCCAGCGGGGCAGCGGGTCGCGGCCCGCCGCGACGGCGAGGCGAGCCGGCGCGGGGAGCGGGACAAGCACGCTCGCTACCCCGGAGAGCGCCTCACCCCGTTCGTCCTCGAGGCGGGGGGGCGACTGGGCGCTGAAGCGCGCCTCTGGCTGAAAGCCGAACTGCGCCGCCTGCCCGACGCCGAACAGGCCCGCGACCTCGCGCGCGCCCACCGCGCGCTCGCCTGCGGCCTGCAAGGGAGCTGGCGCGGCAGCTGCGCGCCGCCGCGGGCCTGCGCTGATGCGCCGGCAGCGCGCCGCGGCGCTGGGAGCGCTGGCCGCGCGCCCCTGCGGGCCCGCGCTGGCCCCCCTGACTGTTGGCGACGGCGAAACAGCAGGCCGGCGCGCCGCGGCGACGCGGGGGGCTGCAGCGCCGCTCTGCCGCGGGTTTGCGCCGCCACCCCTGAGGGCGACAAGCAGCCGCGCCCGCAGAAGCTGCCACTTCCTGCGCCGCCGAGCGCCGTGTGGCCGCGGGCCACCGCTGCCTGCGGGCCAGCGAACTGACGCGGGTTGCGGGTCAAGGCCAGACGCTGGAGCGGCCCACCAGGCCTTGCGCCGCCGGCCGAGCGTCTGTCAGTCTGTCGGTCTGTGTCTGTCAGTATGTATGCACGCATACAAGCATGGATGGATGGGTGGATGGATGTATGTATGTTTGTACGTATGGATGAATGAGGAGAGTGTGTGTGTGTGTGCAGGTATGTATGTACGTTTGCACGTATGAGTGTATGTACACATGTGTGTATGGATGGCTGGCTGGCTGGCTGGCTGGCTGGCTGGCTGGCTGGCTGGCTGGCTGGCTGGATGGATGGATGGATGATGTATGTATATATGAGGTATGCATGGATAGATGGATGTATGCATGTATGCATGCATGCATGTCTCTGTCTCTGTCTCTGTCTCTGTCTGTATTGTATGTATGAAAAAGCGTGCCCGCGGTACACGCTCAAAGGGGGGTCCCCCCTTAGCTACCCCCCACACACCTTGGACCTGCCCTGTCGGAAGCCCCCCCCTCCATTTTTTCCGCCCCTCGGAAACTATCCCACCCTTCCATTTCGTGCTCGAGAAGCTACCCCCTCCCGCCTCCCTGCCTGAAAGGGGGGTGCTTGGCTGCCCCCCCCCTTTGAACCTTCCCTGCTGGATCCCCCCTCCCTCGTTTTTTCCGCCCCTCGGAAGCTACCCCCTTCTCCCCTTCTCGCGCTCCGGAAGCTACCCTCCGTGGGCTCAGCTACCCCTCCCTTTTGAACCACCACTGCTGGAATCCCCCCCCCATCTCCCCTTCTAGGCTACACGGGGCGAAGACCAGAAGAGCGCCGGACACCAACAGAGAGCCGAAAACCACAGAGCAACCGAAAACCGAAACGGTGTGAAAACCAGATGGCGCCGAAAACCAAAGAAATGCCGGATACCGAAAGGGCGCCGAAAACCAAATCGGCGCCGAAAACCAAAGAAACGCCGAAAACCAAAGGAGCACCGAAACCCAAAGGCGCGCCGAAAACCAAAGGGGCGCCAAAAACCAAAAGCGCGCCGACAACCAAAAGGAACCCGAAAACCAAAGGAACGCCGAAAACCAAAAGAGCGCCGAAAAGCAAAGTGGCGCCGAAAACCAAAAGGCGCCGAACACCTAACGAACGCCGAATACCAAAGAGTCGCCGAAAACATAAAACGGTTCCGAAAACCAGCGAGGCGCCGAAAGCCAAATAGAGGCCGAACGCCAAAAGAACGCCGAAAACCAGAGCAGCGCCGAACACCAAAAGGGCGCCGAAAACGAAAGAGCACCGAAACCCAAAAGAGTGGCAAAAACCAGAGGGTCGCCGAGCTTGAAAACGAACTGAATTAGGGGCGCCGAAAACCAATAGGGAACCGATAACCAAAGGGTCACCAAACACCTAGAAAGAGCACCGAAAACCAAAAGAGCGCCGACAACAACATAGGCGCCGAAAACCAGAAGGGCACCGAAAACCAAAACGTCGCCGAAAAAAAAAAACAAATGAGCGCCGAAAATCACAAGGATGTCCCAGCCCCTGCGGCGCGCCCATGTTGTCGCGGCCCCTGCCGACGCCGCCGCCGGCCACGGCCCCGCCCCCAGCTGGCTGCACCGACGCGCTGCCGACGTCGCTGCCGACGCCGCCGCCGGCGCCCGCGCCTGCTTCCCAAAGCGGGGGCGGGAACAGGTGACGCCGCAGCCTGTCGCCGCCAGGTTGCGCAGGATGCCTGCGGTCGCTTGCGCCGCGGGCTGCGCTTGCAACGCATTGGCGCCGTCGGGGTCGCGACTGGCTCGCCCCCGCAGGTCGGCCAACAGTCGACGCCTCCGCGGCGCTGCCCCGAGCCAGATTGTCTCGACCAACTCGCCGGGGAGCCGCTCCATGGGCGGGGCGCCCATGGCGCGGTGGGCCTCCCGCGGCGGGATGAACGAGAACGTTCGACCTAGCACCACCGCGCGGCAGGGGTGGCACCAGTCTGTCCTGGCCCGCGCCGCACTCTCCGCGTCCGCGACGTCCCCCAGCCAGCCTGCCGCCCAGTTCGCAAGCCGCGAAATGTCGTCGATGTCGAGCGCCTCCTCTACCGCTTTGGGCACGGCGGCGACGCCGGGTTTCCCGACCACGACGCCGTGAGCATTGGACCCCGAGGCATCCTGAAGTACCGCTGGGGCTGGCTGTCCAGCGACAAGGGTCGCTGGAAGTGCCGCGCGTCCGCTCCACGCGTGGTTTCCGCCTTCGCCGCCCTCCTCGGGATCCTCCTCTGCGATGCCGCTGCTGCTTTCGTCGCTGTCCGCAACGAAGGTGGAAGCCGGCTGCCAACGCCGGATCGCCACCGTCGCGCTCAGCCCGCGGGGGGCCCGGCTGCGTCAGTTCGGCTCCGTGCCGCACTGGCCCGTTGGATCTTTCACCTGGAATGCTCGGGGCTCTCGCGGCGAACGGGGCGCGTCGCGCTGCTTGCCCCAGACGGGGCGGATGACGAGCCCCACGCGCCCGCGGCTACGTCGCAGGCGCGCCGGAATCGTTAGCCTGCGGGGCCACTGAGGAGAATGCGGGAGGTGCGGAAGTCGCTGAGCTGCTGCAAGCTCGTCGGAACGCTTTCCGCCGCCGAAGCTCACGACTGCGCGCGGCCGCGCCGGCCTCGAAGACGCTGAGCGAACCTAGGCGGCCTCGCAGATCTCCTGCGCCAGCCGCCATGCAACCTGCGCGACGTTCGCTCGCTGGCCAGAGCGGGTCGAACTGCGCGCTATTGGGCGGGGCCGCGACGTAGTCGGCGCAGTTGTCCGCCCACTGCATGAAGCTGGACATCTCGTCCTGCAGCCCAGGGCACCGCGTCTCCGCATGGGTCCTGCGCGTTGGCGCCAGCGGTAGCTGGCGCCCGCCAGCGCATCAGGGGCCTGCAGCACCCGCGCGCGGCGCCAACCTGAACCGCGGCGCGCTCGTCGTCGTCCTCTTCGGGCGGCAAGTCCCCGTCAGGCCGCGCCTGCCCTTCAAGTCCACTCTGGCCACCTTGGCCTTTCCTTCCGTCGGGGCGACGACGTTCTGCTGCGCGTCCTCTGGGGTGCCGCGCTGCTGTCAAAACCGCTTCCGCTCGTTCTCCATGTGCCTGCGTAGTTCGCGGTGCTCGCGAGTATGCTGGTCGCAGACTGATGCCTGCCTCCGACTGGTGAGACGCCGAACGCACGCGCGCCGACCTTCGGCCCCTTGGCGTCGAGCTTGCACGCGCATGTTCATGGCAATATTATGCACTGTCTGCGCCTGCGGCTGGATGAAGAGCGCCCTCATGCGCCCGCGAGACAGCCCTGCCATGGCGCATTGGTGACACCAGTTGACCCGGCCATCCCCGGCGCCACTTTCGCCTACTTCGTCTAGGTCGGTGACCCAGCGCCCACTCCAGCGCGTGAGCAGTCGTTCCTGCCGCGCAGCGCCGCACGCAGGGTTTTCGGCACTGGCATCAGGTCGCTGGCCGTGGCGCGCGGGGGCACCGGCCACCCCGCCTGTGAGGGCCCCGCCGCTGTCGTCGTGGGATGGTGACCAGTGCGCACCTGCTGCAAGAGGTGCCTGCGGGCCGGTACCGTCGGCCATCTACTGGACAGCCAACGCACCTTTGCTTGCTGCCGGGCTTCGTGATGCGCGCATTCCGTGCTCGCCTGGGGCAGTTTTACGGGCGACCCCAACGTCGCCCTCTCCAGGCGGAGGTCCCAGACGTGCTGTCACGCGAGGAACTCACCGCAGGCCCCCCCGCCGATTTGACGAGCAGAGATTCGTCAACTCCCTCCTGGCCAGCCTCCCGCAAGGCAACGTAAAGGGGCGCGGCGGCAGACTCAGCCCCGGCAAGACGGCCGAGGTCGGGCCGCAAACTAGACGCGGGAACAGGAATCCATGGAACCGACGGGCTCGACGCTGACGCCCCACCCCCCGAGGCTCCGCGCGGGCACCCGCTCTCGATTTGACGCGGGCTGCCGACCCACGCAAACCCGTCGACGGCGCGCCCTTGCTCGCAACTGTGGCTGTCGACGAACTCGAGAGAGCCATCCAAGTCGAGGCCGGGGACCTCGTCAACCCACTCGTCGCGGCCACCGCCCGTGGTAATAGTGCGACTGCCCCCGCCCCCAAATAACCCATGGGCAACGATGCGGCTGCCCTCAACGCCTGACCCTGCGCCCGAAGTATGACATCCAGAGGCAATGACGCGGCTGCCCGCAACGTCTGATACAACGCCCGAGGTCGGATCTCCATCGGCAATTCTGCGGACGCCGTCAACGCCTGACCCAGTGCTCGCGGTCCTCGGTGCCCATCTCGAGGCGGCCGCCTCTCCAGGAGGCCTCGCTCGCACACAGAGTGGGTCTCATGTCGACGTCGTTGGGCCCCCGTCCTGAATGGCGGTCCCACGATTACAAATAGGCGTTTAGCTAAACGCCGCTGCCAAGTCCTCCAACGCTCCGCGGATCAGCCGAGCGCTCGCCCGCGCGCGCACTCGGAAAACCCCTTCTGCGGGCTGTGCAGCACTCTGGGGTTCTGCCCCTGGGGCGTCGTCCTCCTCGAGGTCGACGGCGTCGGAGGTGGCCACCCTCAGCCCGGTGAGCTGAGCGTTCTGGCTTGGCCCCTCCTCGCGAGCGGCAGACAGGAGGTGCTGGATCTTGCACCGCAGCGACGCGTCGACCGCGGCTGCCTGCTCCTCCACCGCCGCCAGCACCTCAGCTGAGGCCTGCTGATGGGCCTGGCAGGCCCATGTCACGCCTCGCGCCTGGCTAAGGGGTGCACGTCAGCATTGCTGGGCATCGAGCGCCTGCGACCATCGTTGGGCGGTGGTGGCCGATCGCGCGGAATGCCGGCAGGTCGCGCGCCCTGTGCCTTTGAAATCGGCGGCGCGCACCCACTCGCGCTCCGACAGACTGAGCTTGGCCGGCGCGGGCGGGAGCGCAGGCACTCGCTGCGCGCCCGCGGGCGCGCCCCAGCACCCCGCGGCAGAAATGCGAGTGGGCGCACAAGTGAAGAAACGCGCCACCAGCAGCACGCGCTCAAACTACGCCTTGAAGCATCTGGAAAAAGCCGTCCGCGAGCCTGGTGCGCGACATGGCCAGGTCCACAAACAAATCAGCCCAGGCGTTGCCTAGCCATTCGCATGTCGAAACACCCTGCGCAAGGGCGGCTTCTAGCTCTGGGTTCGAGGGCACCTGGGTGGAGCTAAGAGCAGTGGCGCCCTCGCGCGCTTCGACCACCCGCCGCATGCGCCGCCGCAGCTGCGCGTGCTTGTCAGCAGCAACCTCCTCCCGAGCGCTTCACCTCTGGCCCTCCTGGACGAAGCGGAGACGGTCCGAGCAGACGTGGTCCACCTCGTGGCCAGCCGGGCCATCAGGCCCGATGGCCCGCGTGGCGCCCAGCGCGTGCGACGGTCTCGTGCGTGCCTGGCAGGGCGCCGAACTTGGCTTTGACGGGCACGCCGCAATCGGAAATGGTGACTGCGGCCCACGTGAACTGCGCGACCTCGGGCGCGTCCGCCGCGTGCCCTGATTCGCCCGTGAAAGCGCAACCATGCCGTGGAACTCGCGTGGCTCTCCATTCGGACTTGTCATTTCACTGAACCAGTCGAGCGTCGGCTAAAGGGCGGATCGGGGGGCCGTAGGAAAGCTCCAGAATGTCGCACTGCGGCACTGCTGGCCCAGGGTCGCGCTCCTCGCCTCGATGCACGCCCCGCGTGTGTGCCGCAGCGGCTCCGCGAGGGGGGTCTCCTCCTCGTCGGGCACGTGTCGCGCGGAGTCTGGGCAGCCGTGCCGGTGGCGCTCGACTGGGGCGCCGCAGCGCGGCGGGCAGGTGTGGGGGCCAGTCCGCGTTGGGGTCGTTTTTCGCCGGGCCAATTGCCGCCTGCTCACCAGATAAGGTGACGAGGGCGCCGCGGGCAGTCGCCGGCTGCTGGGCCATGGGGCCGCTGGTGCAAGCCCGAGCCGCTCTTGCCCGAACGACATTGCCCTGGTGCTCCGGCAGGCGCGAGGCCGCGCGCCGAAACTGCCATCGCCGCGCAGAGCCGCGCAGGCGCATCCCGAGAAGCGTCCGCGACGAACGAGACGTGGTGTCCACGCTCGCGGCGCATGCCCCAGTTCGTCATGAGGCTCCCATGCCCAACTGGCCCACCGCGCGACGATGGCTGCGGTGGCCTCGTAGATCGGGTTGCACAGCGTGCTGGGCTGCAGCGCAGCGCGAGGGTACTGGCGCAGCTGGCGGTGGGCCTGGCGCCGGCAAGCTCGCCCGTGAGTGCGCGGAGCTGCGCGAGCGCGGCGTCGCTGACCCCGCTGGCCCCGGCGCCGTGGGCCGCGGCGTGCACGGGCCCAGCGCGCATGAAGTGGCGCGCCTTGCCGCCGACTGCTGCCCCGGGGGCCCGCGGGCGTCGTCTCCTGGCCAGCGCCTGTTCGACGCGACCCTTATCCTGGCATCGCCGCGGCCTGCCGCCAGTGAGCTCGCGGCCCAGGTCCCGCATCCAACGGTGGGCCCGGACGCCCAGTCGCCCGAGCAGAGGCATGGCGGCCGCCAGCGGGGCCCGAGCACAGGCTCGGCAACGTTTTGAGCGACGTCATGACCTCCGCGAGTCCGCCAATAAAATCCTCGAGAGCGCGGGGCCCAGGTCACGCACGAGCTCCCTCCGCAGCCCCGCCCAGTCGGCGGTCAGTTCGTCCAACAATTGCTGGGGCACAGCGAGCGAGCACGCCCCCGCCCAAACGACCGCCCGATAGGTCAACGCATCCACTGTGGACGTGGCGCGTCCGCAGCTTGCCGCGACGCCCCGGGCCACGCGCGGAATCGAGCCGCGCGCCTGGTCGGAGCGCGGCCGGACGTAGAGGTCGAGAAGCCAGTGAACGCATGCCGAGAAACTGCGACTCGCGCAGCAGCAGCAGCAGCAGCGCGTGGGCCGTCATCTCGAGCGCCTTCCAGGCATCGAGCAGCGCCGTGACTGAGCCTTGGCCCAAACTTGCGGCGGCGACTTCAACGTCCAGGTTCAGGCCGAGGGCGAAGTCCGATGACACCCTGCACGAACTGGTGCCTTAGACGTGGTCGCCCAAGTGGCTCTTTCAGAGTTGCGATGGAAGCTTCTGCCTTGCTCGTGACCACCACCTCACGACATTGCGCAATAGCCCGATGAGCCGCGAGCCGCCGCCCTTCCTGGGCAGACGTACGAGGGCGGTCGCGACTCTGCCAGCGGGCCACCTGGCCAAGGCTTCACACGCATCAAACAGCCCACAAACGACGTCGATGCCCCCGTCGGAGAATTGGCTGAAGAGCCTGGAACGTAACGCTGACGGTCCCACCGCCGTCCGAGCAGGGAAAGGTCTGCCCGCCTCAGGTGGTGCACCGTCAAGTTCGGGAGCGCGTCCAAGGCGGCGGTGCCTTGAAGCCCTTGCAGGGGGGCCAGCCTGTGATGCCGCCAAATTGGTCCGCCTGTCCAGCTCAGCATCCGCTAGCTGGCACGGCTGGGTGCCATTGGCGGCAGGCTTGGACAGCCCCAGCCTCTCCCTGGGCTCACTGAATCTGTGGGCGGCGCCCGCGCCGATGCACAATGAACCCTTCGCCCGGCCTCGCCGCTCGCGGTCGACGCGCGGGAGCTCCCGCCTCGCCATCTCCTCCGCCATCTACGACAGAGCTGCGGCCTGCTGGTCGAACCCCATCGTCGGACGTGGGCGCGAAGTCTGCGTTGAACATCTCGACGCGTTGCTGGGCGACGTGCTGGAGCACGGAGCACCTGCCGTCCACCTTGCGCAGAAAATTGCACATGCGCGCGATCTCGTGGTTTATTTAGCCGCTGGCACTCGCCGGCATCGGGGCGGGCGTCTGAGCGGACTTGCGCGACACCGTGGGCCGCGCGAGCGCGCAGCCTGCGAATGCGCTCAGCCCATCTGGCTGCCGTCTCGATGGCGCCGGCGGTTAGGCCTAGCCTGGCGCTGAACAGGGGCCCGCCGCGCTCGCCGCCGCTCGGCGAGCGGCGGGCCGCCTCGGAGCTGCTGTCGGGCCCCGCGGCGCGCGTTCAGCTCTGCTTGGGCCCCCTGCGCGACGGCGCCCCGTGCTTGTCCCGGCGCCTCGTCGTCGCGCGCCTCGTCCACCTCGCGCACGTCCAGGAGCTGCGCGGGCGCGGGCCAGCGCGGCCAGGCGCCGGCGGCGCGCGGGCTCGCAGGGCCTCGGGGGCGATGAAGTAGTCGACGCGAGACTCTAGCAGCTGGCGGCAGCGGGCGAATCCGCCAGGAACCTGAATGGCCGCACCAAACCTGCCGAGCCAATCATTGCGGGCCAGCTGGGCCGCCTCCGCGTTGAAGTCGCACCTCCGAAGATCCAGGCGCGGCCCGGCCTCTCCATCTTTCGTGGGAAGCGGAAGACGTCGGCGAGGTCGGCAGCGCTGGCCGTCAACAGCACTTCCCCGCGCGAAAGTAGAGCGACGCGCGGGCGACGTCCTCTGGGGCCCCCCAGCGCACCAGCGCCGCTCGAACTCGTCCAGCCAGAAGGACGCCCCATGGCGCGCCTGGCACCTCCGTGACCTGGATGTCGGACCTCGCTGGATAGCCGAGCCACTTTGGGGGCCAGTCGCGCGGCGCGACGACCGCGCAGGGGCCCGCGCCCCGCGCCAGCCCGCGTCTGCCAGGTCCACCTCGAGCGTGGCCAGTCTGCTGCCGAACTGACGACGCTCCTACATGAATGAGACTGGCGCTGTCGTTTGGGCCAGGTACTTCTTGAGCGGCCCTGCGTTGGTCACGCTGGCGGCGGTGACCGTGCCATCCCAGGCGCGTTGGTAGCTGTTGCTGTCGGTATTATTGCTCTGCTCTGCGCCCCGTCTGCCGAGGCGCCTCGCCGTCGGCGTTGCAACAGCGCCCAGTCGAGCGAGGGGGGGCCCCGCGCGGGGGGTCGCGGGGGCGTCGGCCACCCTTCCGCGGAGGGCCCCGCGTGGTCTTTTCGCAAGGGCATCGACCACCCCTCCTCGGAGGGCCCTGCGTCTCCCACTTGTGACCTGGATGGGGTCGTCGCCCCCCCCCTCTGAGGGCCCCGGGCCCCGCCTGTCCCGGCGACGCCGCTGGCTTGCCTGCGCCGCGATCACCCTCGGCGCCGCCGCTCGGGCCCGCCGCGCGCTCTGCCTCGGACTGCGCCCCATCCAAGCTGCAATTTCCCCGCGGTGCCAGGCCCGCCTCAGCCCCAGGCTGGCGGCTCGGCCGGGGCAGCGGGCGCGGGCGACGCGCCCGCTGCAGCAGGGGCGCGGGCGGCCCCTGACGCGGTTGCAGTGGCTAAGGTGCGAACAGGCTCAACGGCGCCCCTGTCGCGCTGGGCCAGCGGCAGCATGGTGAGCCCCCTGGCGCGGGCGTAGGTAGCTGGCTCATCATTATCAAGCAAATCAACCTGCGACTGGCGCAGGACCTGCCTGCTTGGCATCGCCCAGCTCCATGTCGTCGTCGAATAGGCCGTCGGCAGCCATGTCGACGGGGTCTTGGGCAGGTGGGGGGCCCCAGGCTGACCAGGCGCAGCGGGGCCCACCGCGTCCTTGCCGAGCTCCGCGAGCTGCGCTAAATCCTCAGCGATGTTGCCGCGGATCTGCGCTGGCACTCGCTCGTCCTCCAGAAACTTGCCCAATGCCTCCATGGACAGCCCCATGCCAGAAAGGATGTCTCACGCGATTGCGCGGCCACCGGCGGGTACAGGAGTTCGAGGCAGAGCATGTCGCAGTGTTTGTCGTTGGCCCTGAAGGCCAAGAAGCTTCTGCGGCTGCACCGCCAGCCTGGCCTCCTGATCGCGCAGCTCGTCCTGGAGCTTTTGAAACTTGCCCCTGGCACGGGCGACGCCGTCTTCGCCGACGAGGATGGCCATCTGGATCTTGGCGACGCGGCCTTGCAAGACCTGGACCTGGGTACCAACGGGCTTGGCCTGCAGCTCCTCCTGCTGAAGTATCTCCTGTTCCTCCCGCAGTTGGGAGCGCAACTGCACCACCGCTGGCTGAATGAGCTGCCCCAGCGTAGCCAACACACCTCGTATCCTCCCCAGTCGCAGTCGACGTTGGACTCAAGCGTGTGGGTCGTCGGGGCCAGGGGAGTCGCCCACGTTGTCTCCGTCTGAAATCCCTCGAGCAGCAGCATCTCCGCCGTGGGGCGACATGCTAAGCTTGCGTTTGAGCTCCGCCAGCTCGGTCCGCATGCACTGCATCTCCACGTCCTTGGCCTCGGCAAGGTTGGCGAACAGGTCCTGCTCGACCTTGCGTTTTTCCGGGACCCACGGAGAAACCCTCGAGGGAAGCACCGAGCTGAGGCTGTTGCACAGGAGGGCGACCCTTTTGGATTGTCCACACCTTCGGCGCTGCAGCTGGTGTCCAAAATTGGCGTAGTTCTTCCCGCCTGGTCAGGGGCCGGCAAAGGACTGGCATTGCCATTTGGTACGCTGCTCGTCGCGGCGGCCTGGCGCAGCCCCACTGCCCCTGCCGAGTCCGCCCCGCCCAGCACGCGCTGCTCCACCCGAGACGCCGGCCATGCATGCCACAGGAAAGACGGTAAGGCAAGTTGGATTTGGCTCAGCCAAACACCTCCCTCGGTGCTCGGAACGTCAAATTCAAACTTGCACCTGACGGGACGGTGCTTTGGCTTTCAGTTAATATGGCTACGGGTGTGCGTCTGTGTGTGTGTGCGTATGCGAGCGTGTGAGAGAGGGAGAAAGAAAGAGAGAGAGAGAGAGGGAGCGGCAAAAGAGACTGTGCCTCGACGGGAGCGTCCGAGCCCCCCCCCCCACCACGTCAGGACGACGTCCTTTCTACTCCTGCATAGATCTTGGCCAAGCCAACTCCAGGCCCAATATCGGCGCGGGCACCCTCCCGACCTGGCCGTAAGGGCACGCGCACAGATTCCGGGCCCAGGACTGGTCTGCCCAGGGCCTGTGCAGGTGCACGGCTGACGCCCTCCCGCGTGTGGGCCCTCTTGCGCGTCCCCCTCGCAACGGCGCGCCGCTGCTCAGCTGCTGGGGGCGGCCGTCCGCGCGGCGGCCCCCCAAGGCCGACGGGCGAGGCGCGGGCGGCGGCATGTCCCGCCGTTCCTCTTCTATAGAGCAGGGTGCGGCTGGCTCCCGCCGTGCTGACGTGGGCGCTGGCTCCCGACGCCGCGCATATCGCTCCACCTCGAGCCGTTTCTGCTGTATCCGACGGCGGAGGTGGTTCAGGGTTGGCCCGGTTCAGGCCGTCGGTGGCCTTTGTCCGTGAGCTGGGGTACGTACTGGGCAGGATCCCGAGGCGAATCAAACAGTGGCGACGAGGGCCTCCTAAGAGACCCCAAAAGACGAAAACGAAGAAGGGCATCGGTATCTTCATATCTCTCCTCTGACGAGCGCCCGCGCTGGCGTCGCTGCCGCGTCGGCGCGGCGCGAGCCCGCCATACGTCCACCGCCGGCGCCTCCGCAGGTCTGCTGCAAAGAGAGAGAGAGAGAGAGCGTGATCCACCGCCGCTTTACTGTGGAAAATTGCCGACCTTTTCCTCCGGAACCCGGAGGTCCCCCCCCCCTCCGAAAATCACACACACCCCTGCTGGAACCCCTCCCCCCTCCCCCCTTCCCCAGGCAAAACCCCACCCCCTCCCCTAACCCCCCCCCCTCGAACTCGAAAACAGGGGGGGGGTCACTACCTGTTCGACCCCCCCCCCCCCCTCGAAAACCGGAGGGGGGGGTCACTACCGGTTCGAACCACTGAGCTGTCCCACTGTTCCCACCACTGTCCCCACTGTCCCCACCACTGTCCCCACTGTACCTCTGTCCCATTGTCCCACCGCCGTCCTCGCCACCGCCTTCACCACTGTCCCCACCACCACTGTACCCTCCACTGTCCTACTGTTTCCACCACATTCCCACTGTCCCCACACCACTGTCCCCACCACCACCGTCCCCACCACTGTCCCACTGTCCCCACTGTTCCCACCATTGTCCTCACCATTGTCCCCACCACTACCGTCCCCACCACTGTCCCACTGTCCCCACCACTGTCCCGCTGTCCCCTCACCACTGTCCCCACCACCACCGTCCCCACCACTGTCCGCACCCCCCCTCGGTTTTCGAGGGGGGGGGGTTCGAACCGGTAGTGACCCCCCCCGGTTTTCGAGCTGGGGGGGGGGGGGGTTCGAACCGGTAGTGACCCCCCCCCTTTTCATGATGAACTGGGGGGGGGGAGGGGTTCGAACCGGTAGTGACCCCCCCCGGTTTTCCGGAGGGGGGGGGGGGAGGGGTTCGAACCGGTAGTGACCCCCCCCGGTTTTCCGCCAGCAGCCGTAGAACACGCTCTTTCTGCAAAGAGGGTCCGCGGGAAAAGGGACTGTGGCACCCGTGGGGCCGACCAAAACGGCGCCCCTCACTCCGTCTCCTTCGAGGGGGCGCCGAACGGTGGCCGCGCCACAAAGCCCCCGGCAACCAGCAGGCCGAGGCTGCCCGCGATGATGGTGCCGAGGACTCCCGCGGCCGCGTGGTCGCCTTTCGCCGACTGGACGGCCTACGGGGGGCGTCAGCTGTCCGCCTCACCGACCCTGGCCATGCCCATGCTGGGTCCAGGAAGGAACGGTGCATCACCCATCCTGGACCCAGGATGGGCCTGGCCAGGATAGGTGAGGTGGACAGCTGATGCCCTCCGAAGCCTCTGGCGCCTTGATGTAGTCGGGGTTGAACGTCGTCGTCGTCGTCGTCGGCCCCGTGCCGTCCACCGCGGCGAGGAGTGCCAGGGCGACGAGCAGCGCCGC
This sequence comes from Prorocentrum cordatum, assembly GCA_963575745.1. Taxonomy (NCBI): domain Eukaryota; class Dinophyceae; order Prorocentrales; family Prorocentraceae; genus Prorocentrum; species Prorocentrum cordatum. The sequence continues at coordinate 1,026,212 of CAUYUJ010015349.1, forward strand.
CACCTGCGGCTGGCGCGCCATGGCGCGGCGGGCGGGCGGGGAGCCGGGCGAGCACCCTGCGGCCTGGGCCGCGCGGCCAGAGCGGCGGTGCGGGAGGCGGCGCTGCGGCGGCGGCGCTGATGCAGCCACGAGGAAGCCACGAGGACGCCACGAGGCAGCCACGAGGTACGCCCATGTCTCATGCCTCATGTTACTCCTGCCTCTCGCCTCTTAGCCGGTCCTGCCTCAAACCTCGCATTTCTCCTGCGTCCTCCTGCGTCCTCCTGCTCCTCCTCCTCCTCCTCCTCCTCCGCCTCCTCCTCCTCCTCCTCCTCCTCCTCCTCTTCCTCATTCTCCTCTGCTCGTTGGCCTAGGGGGCGAATCTGAGCGGGACATCCGTGTCCGCAGGACATAAGGCTCGACTCTGGGAAAGTCTAGCGGACCCCTCCATTTCGTGGGGTGCTTGCGGCAATCCGCCTCCGAACTGGCTGCCGCGCCTGCTCCCTGGCGGCCTTGGGTACGCCACTTGGGCTGCAGGGGCCCCAGCTGGATCCTCCCCGGGTCTGGCCGAGGCTGGGCCCCCCAGGGCGGCTGCCGTGTGCGTAAGAGCATCCTGGGTGACGGGCGGTGCGCCGCGCAGCTCAAGCGCCCAGGGGGGCTCTGCTGCCTGCCCTGTTGAGCTTCGGTGGTGGTCGCCCGCCCGCCTCCAAGTTGCGCGCATTCCTCCTCCTCCTCCTCCTCCTCCTCCTCCTCTTCCTCCTTCTCCTGCCTTTCGACCTCGTCCTCCCTCCCACCTTCTCTGCTCCCTCCTGCTCTTCTCGGGTCGCTTTCAAACACGTGGCTCTGGCCTGAGCGCCGCGCACATTCATAGCTTGCAGGAGTTTAACAGGGTGAAGGAGAATCTCCTACGGATCTGGCGCTAGACAGCAGGGCAGGGCACGCCCCATGCAGTGCTGACACCACTGAAGCAAATTGTCTCAATGCTTTTGTCTCAACTCTTGACCTACCTCCTACGTGGAGGGGACTTGGGCGAACCCCCGGAGGTGCCTGGAGCCCTGGGGTGAGCCCGCGCCGCCAGGGAGTTCTCTCGAGTCTCCCAGTGTCCCCCCTCTCTTCCTCGCAGTCCACCGAAATATTTTCTCTGACTGCGCGCACAAAGTCAACTTGCTGTCGTGCACGACCGACGTCTGCTCGAGGCGACAGAGCAGCAACAGTAGATTCGTCATGGGCCCCTCGGGGGGTGGGGCAAAGCCCCAGCACTCCCCGGAGGGCCGCGGGCTTGGGCAGAAGCCCAGACAATCCGCACCACGCCCGCCGGGGACGGGCAGCAGCCCAACCCCGGAACCAATTCTTCATATCCAGCAGCTACATCGAGTGGGTACTGTTACCTGTGACACCTCCCGAGGTACAGCGGGTCAGCCGCGGGCTTTTGCCGAGCGGAGACAAAAAACCCGGAACCACGTCCCCCTCGAAGCCGAACGAGGCCGCATTCGCAAAACGAAGCGCGGATTGTGGATCCTTTCGGTCGTGCGTTTGCGAAAATACGCGCGCACTGAAAAGCGACGCATAGCGCGCATTCCACATAGGCGTAGAGGGAGTGCATCCGCAGTACACCCTTCACGTCGACAAGATCGGGCTACCGCCCAGTATCCTTCCGCCGTTCCTTGCACGGAGCTTTGGCGGCGCACGCGCACGGTGCCCCTTTGGCCCAAGCTGCGTAGTGCTACTACTAACGTTCAGGGATTAGCGCAGGCTGGCAACAGAGACGAAATCGAACAATGGATGAGACAGAAGGAAATGTTCGCGGTCCAAGAAGCACACACACACGCACGCACTACTTCACGGGAAATTCGCAAGGATTATCATTGCACAACATTTCTTCGCTTGCGTGGGTTTTGAAAGTAATAAGCAACATGTCAAATACGTACAATTCGTAGTCCAAGTAGCAGACCGAATCAGTGCTGGAGCTAGGGCAGCAGACCACGCAACTCACGCTCATTGGCGTCTACACGCCGACTGCCACGCGTCCAGAGACAGAAACAAAAACATGTTTATGATTACCGATCTCGCACGTGAAATAAATCCGCCGACCCTGTCGGCGTGTGGAAGACGCGGTTCGTCGTCGTCAAGACGTTGTTTGTCGTGAGCCTCGTCGTCGACGTCACCGCTCCTACGTCGAGAGCCTCGTGATCGACGTCACCGCTCCCACATCGAGGACGCCGCTCTCGCTCCTTTCCCTGAGCCCGTCGCCGAACAGATCAAAGTCTCATTGCGTCAAAAGGAAATCCCCCTCCCTCATCATCCCTTCCTCGGGATGGGGGGGGGGGGATCCCGGGGGGGTCGCCACCCGGATACGCCTCCCCCTCTTGGGGGTCCCAGGGCCGAGAAAAGCCCCTAAGACGGCCAAGAGGCCCCCAGGACGGTCCAAGAGGGCCCCGAGTCGCCGAACTATCGGTCCAAGTCGTCAAAGCCTCCAGGCGGCCCACGACGTTTCCAAGACTGGCCCCAAGACGGCCCGAGAGGCCCCCAAGACGCCCAAGAGCGCCCCAAGAGGCGTCCTAGGAGGCCCCAAGAGGCCAACAATCATTGATTTTTTCGTTAGGTGTTTGAAGGATTGCTGCGTTTCCGCTGTTTCGGCTTTCCGACGCTCCACAACGGCCCAAGAGGCCCCCAAGATCGCCCCAAGACGGCCCAAAACGGCCCCAAGAGGGCCCAAAGACGGCCCAAGAGGGCCCCAAGAGGGCCCAAAGACGGCCCAAGAGGGCCCCAAGACAGCCCAAGACGGCCCGAGAGGGCACCAAAACGGCCCCACGAAGGGCCCCAAAGAGAAACCGCGAACAAAAAAATTCGAGCCTTCCGCCCCAAGAGGCACCCAGGAGGCCCCCTAGAGGCCCCAAGAGGCCCCCTAGAAACTCCCAAGAGGCAACCAAAAGGCCCCCGAAAAGCCCCAAGCGGCCTCCCCGAACCCCCCAACAGGCTCCCGAGACGCTCCCAAGGTTCGAGTGCACATTGCTCTGGATGACATCGAACGAAGGACTGTCGGCCAGAATACTTTCGACCCAGAGCATGTCAATCCTCTCCTACGTAACCCAGATCCTGCGTACAACCGACAATGTTTCCTTAGCTTTTGTCTTGACCATGATCTCATTCTTATCAACGCGCAATTTCGAAAACGGCCCGAAAATTAGTCACGTGCAAAGAACCAGGCGCCACGTTTACTAGCCCGTACACCCGCCAATGGCGCGAAGTATTGAACTATATCCTGGTGGACCGGAGATGGAGACGATCAGTTACCGATTGCGAAACCGATCCAATCGCGAACATCCACTCGGACCACAGGCCGCTCCAGGCCGCTCTTTACGTACGCCTCAAAGTTTGTCTTGCGAATTCGAAAACGCCCTGGCTGAAGTATTTACCCTGCGCGGGAGCAGGCCACCGCGTTCAACGAACACGTAGCATGGCACATGGCGAGAACAACCAGCGAAAACACCGCGGCGACTGTCCAAGCAGCTCTGGCGGAAGCTTCGCTGTCGGGCCTCCCGAGATCGCTGCGCAAACAGGAACAACATAACATTTCAGAAGGCACGTTGGAGCTACTCGGGCAACGCGGGCTGGCTCTGCTCAGCCAGGACATACACACGTATAGCTTGCTCACTTCCGAATTCCGGAAAGGCAAACGAGGCAACCGAGAGCACAACATTAAAGCTTCGAGTAAGGACTTAGACACCCAGGACGTGTGGCTGGGCATTCGACAGTTTAAGAACGGCTACGTAGCCGAACGAAGCGATGTCAAAACAGCACAAGGCAAACATTAACAAAATGCCAGATGGCAGAAGAGGCCGCAAAGCATATGGGTTTCGAAAATGGCACTGCCGCGCTCAAAGATAGTGCAACAAGTCCTGCCTTACAGCACTGGGCATATTAGCATGGCAAAGGCACGCGCGGTGCTGACGAAATACAAAAGACGAAAGGCCACAAGGACCGATAACGTCCCCATGGGAGCCTTGAAGGAACTAGACAACGACAGCTTGTTCAGCGTTGTGAATGTGCTCAACGAGTGGTGGCATGAAAAAGCAGTGCTTTCCGACGTCGTTGTGGCCCGAATATCACTCATCTTCAGAAAGTCAGACACTAGTAAGCTAAACAAACATAAATTTAAGAACACATCGACCCGCACGCTCAATCCACGCAGTGTGGGTTTCGACGGCGTGAAAGCAAAACGCACGCCATACACTGCGTGAGGCGATTCGGAGAGATGGGCGAAGCTGCTGATCGGCAGGTGCTGATGGTGCTGCTCGACGGGGGAAAGGCTTTCGATAAGGTCACGTGTGAAAGCCTCTAAAACGCTATGATGGATCGCACGCGTGTGCACCCAAAGCTGATTAAAACTGTACAGCGCATCTATCGGGTAACGCAATTCAAGGTCGAAATGGAAGGAACGGAGTCGTCGTGGTATGAACAGCAGACCGGCATAAGGCAGGGATGCACTCTGTCTCCGTATTTCCCCACATGCTTCGTGGGGTTTGGGTTTTCTTCCTTGCCGCGCCGCACCCGCGATACTCACACCTCACCTCTCTCTCCTTCTCACACAGCGCAGCACACAGCGCAGCACAGCACAGCACAGCACAGCTCAACGCAGCACAGCACAGCACAGCACAGCACAGCACAGCATAGCACAGCTCAGCGCAGCGCAGCACAGCACAGCGCAGCACAGCACAGCACAGCTCAGCACAGCTCAGCTCAGCTCGGCACCGCACAACACATCACAGCTCAGCATAGCACACAGGGCAGGCGCGCAGGGCACGGCACGGCAGAACGTGGCAGGGGTGGCATTTTCTCGCCACCAGAGAGGGTGCGCAGGGGGTGGTCCCTCAGCGCGGTCTCTATGCGTGCCAAGGTCGGAGAGCGTGGCAGGCGTGGCACTTTCTCGACACCAGAGAGGGTGCACATCCTCGACACCACAGGGGGCGCGCTGGGGGTGGGGTCGCTATCCGTTTCGGGTCCGCAAAGCGTGGCAGGCGTGGCACATCCTCGACACCACAAAGGGGCGCGCTGGGGGTGGGGTCGCTATCCGTTTCGGGCTCGCAAAGCGTGGCAGGCGTGGCACATCCTCGACACCTCAGGGGGCGCGCTCGGGGTGGGGTCGCCGTCCGTTTCGGGCTCGCAAAGCGTGGCAGGCGTGGCACATCCTCGACACCACAGGGGGCGCGCTGGGGGTGGGGGCGCTATCCGTTTCGGGCTCGCAAAGCGTGGCAGGCGTGGCACATCCTCGACACCACAGGGGGCGCGCTCGGGGTGGGGTCGCCGTCCGTTTCGGGCTCGCAAAGCGCGGCAGGCGTTGCACATCCTCGACACCACAGGGGGCGCGCTGGGGGTGGGGTCGCTATCCGTTTCGGGCTCGCAAAGCGTGGCAGGCGTGGCACATCCTCGACACCACAGGGGGCGCGGGGGGGGTCGCTATCCGTTTCGGGCTCGCAAAGCGTGGCAGGCGTGGCACATCCTCGACACCACAGGGGGCGCGCTGGGGGTGGGGTCGTTTCGGGCTCGCAAAGCGTGGCAGGCGTGGCACATCCTCGACGCCACAGGGGCGCGCTGGGGTGGGGTCGCCGTTTCGGGCTCGCAAAGCGTGGCAGGCGTGGCATCCTTGACACCACAGGGGCGCGCTCGGGGTGGGGTCGCCATCCGTTTCGGGCTCGCAAAGCGTGGCGGGCGTGGCACATCCTCGACACCACAGGGGGCGCGCTCGGGGTGGGGTCGCTATCCGTTTCGGGCTCGCAAAGCGTGGCAGGCGCGGCACACCCTCGACACCACAGGGGGCGCGCTGGGGGTGGGGTCGCTATCCGTTTCGGGTTCGCAAAGCGTGGCAGGCGTGGCACATCCTCGACACCACAAAGGGGCGCGCTGGGGGTGGGGTCGCTATCCGTTTCGGGCTCGCAAAGCGTGGCAGGCGTGGCACACCCTCGACACCGCATGGGGGCGCGCTCGGGGTGGGGCCGCGGCAACAGCCTAGCTGCGGGTGTCGCGGCAACCGCAGCCCAGATTTTCCATGGAAGGGCACCCGCATTTTGCACGCAGGCGTGCCATGTTCGCCATGCAATTCTTTTGCGCGCGCACCTCAGAGACTGCCCGTCGAAGAGACGCGGCGACAGACGTGTGGAAACTGCATGGGACTAGAAAAAAATTATCCCGGCAAAGCAACCTAACAGCCATGTGTAGGAGCATATCTGGAAGCATTCCCCTTAAGATTCAGATGAGAATCCAGTTGTAGAATTCTGCTGTTCTCGCAGTCGTAGTCGCATTCGCGATGACAGTCGCAGTGGCAACGGCAGTCGCAGTCACAGCCTCAGCCTCAGCCTGCCTCAGCCTCAGCCTCAGCCTGCCTCAGCCTCAGCCTGCCTCAGCCTCAGCCTCAGCCTGCTTCAGCCTCAGCCTCAGTCTGCCTTCAGCCTCGGCCTCAGCCTCAGCCTGCCTCAGCCTGCAGCCTCAGCCTCAGCCTCAGCCTGCCTCAGCATCAGCCTGCCTCAGCCTCAGCCTCAGCCTCAGCCTGCCTCTGCCTCAGCCTCAGCCTGCTTCAGCCTCAGCCTCAGTCTGCCGTCGGCCTCGGCCTCAGCCTCAGCCTGCCTCAGCCTCAGCCTGCATCAGCCTCAGCCTCAGCACGAAGCGACCCAGCTAGAAGGACAAAGCGCTGAATGTACACCGATGTGTTCGACGACTGCGTATGTAATGATGTGACGATATACAGACTGAGCCCTTCGTGAATGTCTACATGTTTTTCTGACGCCTACAAACGGCGCTGACGTGTGTGAGAAAATTGTCCGCGCAGCAAAAGCCGGCGAAGCGTGCGGGAGCTCGCATGCTGAGACAGACTACGTCTGCAGACCGCCAGCTGCAAAAGGTTGCGAGCGGCTCTTGGAAGATGTTTACGGAACGGAGCTACGGTGTCTGAAAACATTGGCATCGAAGCGAAGAGCCTCGGAGCCCTGCAACCTGAGAAACACCGCAGGAACTCGCATACTGAAAAGGAATGCATTGCAAACCGCACGCTGCGAACCCTGCAGGCTGAGAAGCACCGCAGGATGTCGCATGCTGAAAAGCACTTGTACTGCAGAGCGCTAGCACTCCATCTCGGGCTCGGACCCCCCCGTCCTGATCCAGAACGTGTCCGGCCACGGCCTGAAAATGCCGTTCCAACTCCCGAGGATCAGCTGGCACTCCGGCTCTGGGACACTCCAGTACGTCTTGAGCACCTTGAGCCAGGCCCCATCTCGGGATCCCCACAGCACGCTGTACTTGACCGAGACCGTGCCGAACTCATAACAATTGACCTCCGAAAGACCTGCGATGCGGTGGTTCTGAGCCAGGACGAGGTCCGCATGGTCGAGCGTCGGCACCGTACGCCCATGCCCAGACGGACCATCCACGGCGAGCCACATCATCTGAGACAGCGTCTGGAGGGCGGTCGACAGGCGACTGGCGACTGGCGACGACGAGCTGGTCTTGGACTGTCAGGAACGCTACACGACCAAAAGAAAACGAAGCACGACCGAGGAAACACCAGAGCTCCTAGCTGGGAGGCGAGATCAAGGGGGACGAGGAAGAAGGGAAGAGGAGGAGGAGGAAGAGTCAGAGCAAGAGTAACGGTGAGAGTAAGAGTCAGAGTAAGAGTAAGGCGAACTGCACGAGTCGGAGTAAGAGTCAGGGCAAGAGGCCCCCCAAGCGGCCCCAAGAGGCCCCCAAGAGGCCCCCAAGAGGCCCCCAAGAGGCCCCAAGAGGCCCCAAGAGGCCCCCAAGAGGCCCCCAAGAGGCCCCCAAGAGGCCCCCAAGAGGCCCCACGAGGCTCCAAGAGGCCCTCCAAGGGCTGGTGGTACTCGGCTTTTAATCATGTGGTGGGAGGGCGGAACGCGAGGGCTTACGGCCGCCCTTCGGGTTTGATCACTGCTCCTTATCAATCCCACCAGCCCTTTGGGCGTGAGTGGTTTAGGGAGCCCGCTCTGTTCTCAACCCCCCTTCTTCCCCTTCGGGGAGGGGTTTACCCCTCCCCCTACCCCCTCCCCCTGGGCCTGGAGAGGGCGCCCCGCGGGTCGTTTGAGGGGTCTTTTTCGACTCCTGGGAGGGCTAAAAAAACGACGACCCTCACGAGGATTCTGGCCCCGACGGGGGGGCACCGTCTGGTCCCCCTCCTCTTCTTTAAAGCCAGAATCATTGATTGTACTACGGTTTTGGCCCCATTTTGGCGTCCTGAGGGGGCCGCGCTCATCTTCCTTCACAGCAAAATCATTGATTTTACGAAGGTTTTCGGCTCATTTTGTCCTTCTCAGGGGGCAGCTCTCATTTGCGCTTTTGAGGAGGTCGCAAGAGGCCCCAAGATGGCCCCAAGAGGCCCCCAGGAGGCTCCCAAGAGGCCTCCAAGAGGCCCCCAAGAGGCCCCCAAGCGGCCCCAAGAGGCCCCCAAGAGGCCCCCAAGAGGCCCCCAAGAGGCCCCAAGAGGCCCCAAGAGGCCCCCAAGAGGCCCCAAGAGGCTGAGAAGCACCGCAGGAACTCGCATGCTTTCGAACACTACTGCTCGAGACCGCAGCTGGAGAGCGGCAGACCGCAGGCTGAGAAGCACCGCGGGCAGGGAGACTTGCAAAACTCAGATGTCCTGATCGTCTTGGAGGAAGTCACGCCAGTCCGGCGGCTGCCAAGAATCGATGATGCGCCTGGAGCCACCGCCCGTGCTGCCGCCGATGTCCAGGTAGTCGCCATCGGCCCTGAACAGACGGCCGTGCCCCAACGCCAGAATCGCTTGGTTGCGGATTTGAAGCAGCTCTCCGCTCTCAAACATCTGCAACACGTCCAGCTGCCTGCGCGTGAAGTTCGGCTTTGGCTGGCCAGCCTGGGCAGACAGATGGCGGGAAAGCCGCTCCCCCTCGTTGTAGCGCGCGATGGCCTCGGCCTTCTGGTGGCGCAGCCGGCGCCGCTGTTGCCGCAGAGCTTCCTCGGGAACTGCTGCATCACGGCCCTCACTGTGATCAGCTTGCAACGCTTGCGTTAGCCAATCAACGTCGAAGCGCCCTGAGAAGGCCAGCACCTCCCAGATCTGTTTGGTACCGGCCACACGTTGCAAATGGCGATGCCACCGCTTACGCTTCTGGTCTTTCACAAACTTGGCGACGCTACCCAGACCTGCACCCTTGGCCTGGCCACCTTTTCCCGCAGGCTGAGAAGCACCGTGAGAACCTTTCTTACCGCCTGGCCCTTTGTTAGGACCCTGCGGAACCGCATGGCCCCCTTGTGGCGCAGACTTGCCTCTCGCTTTTCCCTTTTCGACATCCCGTTCCTGAAGCGCACGCTGCTGCCGCGACTGCTCGCACTGGTCGCGAGCTACTCTGACCAATTCCTGGCGCTCAGGCTCCGTGAGAACGTAGCGCATGTCGTCGATGTTCTTGCTCCGCAGAAAGTCATGTCGAAGCTTAAGGACAGAGAGAATGGCTCGGCCAGTCTCCTCCTGAGACGCAAAGGCCGTGTCATATTCCGAGCCAGGCTGAGGAGCGCCAGCTGGATCAGTGTCCGCTGGCTCCGTGGACTTCCTCTTTTTGAAAAGCAAGAGACTGAGATGATGGAGGACTTTCGGATCGTACTCCTCGTCGTACCTGTCGTCCCAAAGCTGCCTCAGCTCCCTGTGCAAGTCGTTCGCGCGATTCTGAACGACATCCTCGACGTAGTCGGGATCACCCGGTGAAGTCGGTGAAAGCGGAGGAGTAGAACTCGGCGACCGATCCCAATGCACAGAAGACTCGGCGTCCGCCTGTACGCTGACGTCGGCGTCGGAGACGTTTTCGACGACAATCTTCCGCCTCTTGCTCTCCCCAGGCTGAATAGCACCAGGGAGAGTGAGCACAACCGCCACCGCATCGTGTGCGTCGTTGCGCATGCCACGATCCGTAAAAGACGCGCCAACGGCAATGGAGCAGAAACGGGCGACTGCTCCGCAGACCGCGACGTGGTCGCCTTTGAGGTCGGCCGGAGTGGCATGGACCTCCCAGAGCTTCTCGTCGTTCTGCTGGCGCTGGTAAGCCTCCCGCGCCTCCTGGAAAGTCAGGTTGTCGTCGCCGACTACAAGCAGAACGACTGGCACGTGCGGCTCCGAAGCATTGAGAATCTGAGCCATGCAGTCCAGGTGCAAGCGGAGATGGCGAACTGTCCGCTTTCGAGTCTGGATGGTCGGCGGTTTCTTGCCGCACACGATGTGCATGTTGGCGATCACCACGTGGAACTTGTCATGGCCTGGTTTGTTCACCTCAAAATGTGAAATAACAGCATCAATCTCTCGGCCGCTAGGAGGCCTGTAAACTTTGCTGTCTTCGCACAGAGTCAGTTCCGCAGGCTGAGAAACACCGCGGAACCCCCAGAGAGTCAAGTAGTTGTCGACCTCCGAGAAGCGAATGCCATCACCGAAAGGCTTACTGAGGATCTCTGTCACGTTGATCCCTGCTCGGCGAAAGCCTTCACGGAACGCACCGACCTCGCAGCCACAGACCATATCAGCATCAGCGGTCTCCACTATCGTGGCGCACACCCTTCCGAAGTTAGCGCAGTGAGTGGCCGCCTGCTTACCAGTCATCATGCCCTGCTCGAACCCGAAATTGAACGAGGCGACCGTGAAAGACGCAGGCTGCACAGCGCCAGAACCAGGCGTCTGTCCACCTTCCTCCGCAGGCTGAGAAGCACCGCGAGGCGGCGCAGGCTGAGAAGCACCGCGAGGCGGCGACACTTCGGACGAGCCTCGCGGAGCAGAGGCTGCGGATGAACGTTGGACATGGGGGTACGGCCAGGGGAACGCCATTGCAATCGAAACTCAGTGGACTGCAGTGAATGAATGCAGTGGCACGATTGAATGCAGTGGACTGCAGTGTCACTAGCAAGTCCTGAACCAAACACGGCTGTGGCGGAAGGATTATGAAGCGTCTGGCTATTCAAAATGTGGCCCGGGAATGGAGTTCTGGGAACTCGAAGACCAGGAGAGCTCCGGGCACTGGCCCAGGAATGGAGTTCTGGGAACTCGAAGAGCGAAGTGTGTGACTGTTGCATCCGGCCCTCCGCGATGTGTAGAAGCATATCTGAAAGCATTCCCCTTAAGATTCAGATGAAAATCCAGTTGTCGAATTCTGCTGTTCTCGCAGTCGTAGTCGCATTCGCGATGACAGTCGCAGCGGCAACGGCAGTCGCAGTCACAGCCTCAGCCTCAGCCTGCCTCCTCCTCTCCCCCTCTTTCTCCTGCTCCTCCTCCTCCTCCTCCTCCTCCTCCTCCTCTTCCTTGCTCGTCCTCGTTCTCGTCCTCCTCGTCTTGCTCGTCCTCCTCCTCCAGGTGCTCTCTCCTCCTCCTCCTCCTCCTCCTCTCCTCCGCCTCCTCTTCCTCCTCCTCCTCTCCTCCTCCTCCTCCTCTCTCCTCCTCCTCCTCCTCCTGGTAGTCCTTCCCCCCCCTCCCCTCCTCTCCTCCTCCTCCTCTTCCTGGTCGTCCTCGTTCTCGTCCTCCTCGTCTTGCTCGTCCTCCTCCTCCTGGTGTTCTCCTCCTCCTCCTCCTCCTCCTCCTCCTCCTCCTCCTCCTGGTGGTCCTCGTTCTCCTCCTCCTGGTACTCTCCCCCCCCCTCCTCCTCCTCCTCGTCCTCGTCCTCCTCCTCCTCCTCCTCCTCCTCCTCCTCCTCCTCCTCCTGGTGCTCCTCCCCCTCCCCTCCTCCTCCTCCTCCTCCTCTTCCTGGTCGTCCTCCTCCTCCTGGTCGTCCTCCTCCTCCTGCTCGTCCTCCTCCTCCTCCTGCTCGTCCTTCTTCTCCTGCTCCTCCTGCTCCTCGTCCTGCTCCTGCTCGTCCTCGTCCTCCTGGTCTTGCTCGTCCTCCTCCTCGTCGTGCTCTTGCCCCTGCTGAAAATGTGGCCCAGGAATGGGAGTTCTGGGAAGTCGAAGAGCACGAAGTTGCCTGCAGTTGGCTACGGGCATTCAAAATGTGGCCCGGGAATGGAGTTCTGGGAACTCGAAGAGCACGAAGTGGCCTACAGTTGGCTCCGGGCATTCAAAATGTGGCCCGGGAATGGAGTTCTGGGAACTCGAAGAGCACGAAGTGGCCTACAGTTGGCTCCGGGCATCCAAAATGTGGCCCGGGAATGGAGTTCTGAGAACTCGAAGAGCACGAAGTGTGTGACTGTTGCATCCGGTCCTCCAGAATGTGGCCCGGGAATGGCGTTCTGGGATGTCGAAGAGCACGAAGTGTGTGACTGTTGCATCTGGTTATTCTAAATGTGCCCGGGAATGGCGTTCTGGGATGTCGAAGAGCACGAAGTGTGTGACTGTTGCATCCGGGTATTCAGAATGTGGCCTGGGAATGGAGTTCTGGGAAGTCGAAGAGCACGAAGTGTGTGACTGTTGGTGAAAAACGAGCCCGGCACCCTGCCGCCCGGCAACTCCCCAACACCTGCCCGGACCCCCCTGTGGAGTGATCTGTGAGCTCTTTTGAGACCACTAGAAACCTATCAGTCTTCGCTGTTAGGTAAGTGGCAGCGGCAGTCGCAGTCACAGCCTGCCTCAGTATCAGCCTGCCTCAGCCTCAGCCGACCTCAGCCTCAGCCTCAGCCTGCTTCAGCATCAGCCTCAGTCTGCCTTCAGCGTCAGCCTCTGTGCCTCAACCTGCCTCAGCATCAGCCTGCATCCGCCTCAGCCTCAGCCTCAGCCTCAGCCTGCCTCAGCATCAGCCTGCCTCAGCGTCTGCCTCAGCCTGCCTCAGCCTCAGTCTGCCTTCAGCCTCAGCCTCAGCCTCAGCCTGCCTCAGCATCAGCCTGCGGGAATGGAGTTCTGGGAACTCGAAGACAGGAAGTGGACTAGAGTTGGCTCCGGGCATCCAAAATGTGGCCCAGGAATGGAGTTCTGGGAACTCGAAGAGCACGAAGTGTGTGACTGTTGCATCCGGCCCTCCGCGATGTGTAGAAGCATATCTGAAAGCATTCCCCTTAAGATTCAGATGAAAATCCAGTTGTCGAATTCTGCTGTTCTCGCAGTCGTAGTCGCATTCGCGATGACAGTCGCAGCGGCAACGGCAGTCGCAGTCACAGCCTCAGCCTCAGCCTGCCTCCTCCTCTCCTCCTCTTTCTCCTGCTCCTCCTCCTCCTCCTCCTCCTCCTCCTCCTCCTCTTCCTCCTGCTCGTCCTGGTTCTCGTCCTCCTCGTCTTGCTCGTCCTCCTCCTCCTGGTGCTCTCCTCCTCCTCCTCCTCCTCCTCCTCCTCCTCCTGGTGGTCCTCGTTCTCCTCCTCCTCTTCTCCTCCTCCTCCTCCTCCTCCTCTCCTCCTCCTCCTCTCCTGGTCGTCCTCCCCTCCCCTCCTCCTCCTCCTCCCCTCTCCTCTGCCTGGTAGTCCTCGTTTCTCGTCTGTCGTCTTGGCGTTCCTCCTCCTCCTGGTGTTCTTCTCCTCCGCATTCCTCCTCCTTCCTCATCCTCCTCCTCCTCCTCCTCTGGTGGTCCTCGTTTCTCCTCCCCTGGCTCTCACCCACACCCTCCTCATCCTCCTCTCGTCCTCGCCTCCTCCTCCTCCTCCGCCTCTCTCCTCCTCCTCCTCTCCTCCTCCTCCTCTGGTACTCTCCTCCTCCTCCTCCTCCTCCTCCTCCTCCTCTTCCTGGTCGTCCTCCTCCTCCTGGTCGTCCTCCTCCTCCTGCTCGTCCTCCTCCTCCTCCTGCTCGTCCTTCTTCTCCTGCTCCTCCTGCTCCTCGTCCTGCTCCTGCTCGTCCTCGTCCTCCTGGTCTTGCTCGTCCTCCTCCTCGTCGTGCTCTTGCCCCTGCTGAAAATGTGGCCCAGGAATGGGAGTTCTGGGAAGTCGAAGAGCACGAAGTTGCCTACAGTTGGCTACGGGCATTCAAAATGTGGCCCGGGAATGGAGTTCTGGGAACTCGAAGAGCACGAAGTGGCCTACAGTTGGCTCCGGGCATTCAAAATGTGGCCCGGGAATGGAGTTCTGGGAACTCGAAGAGCACGAAGTGGCCTACAGTTGGCTCCGGGCATCCAAAATGTGGCCCGGGAATGGAGTTCTGAGAACTCGAAGAGCACGAAGTGTGTGACTGTTGCATCCGGTCCTCCAGAATGTGGCCCGGGAATGGCGTTCTGGGATGTCGAAGAGCACGAAGTGTGTGACTGTTGCATCTGGTTATTCTAAATGTGGCCCGGGAATGGCGTTCTGGGATGTCGAAGAGCACGAAGTGTGTGACTGTTGCATCCGGGTATTCAGAATGTGGCCTGGGAATGGAGTTCTGGGAAGTCGAAGAGCACGAAGTGTGTGACTGTTGGTGAAAAACGAGCCCGGCACCCTGCCGCCCGGCAACTCCCCAACACCTGCCCGGACCCCCCTGTGGAGTGATCTGTGAGCTCTTTTGAGACCATTATCCCGGCAAAGCAACCTAACAGCGATATGTAGTAGCATAGCTGGAGGCATGCAGCAGCAGTAACACTCGCAGTTTGATTTTTTCCCGTGCAAAGCGTGCAGGTTGAGAAGCATTGCAGACACGCGCAGGCTGAAAAGCATTCCGCGACACGTGCAGGCTCACCGCGCACAGCTGCACACGAGCGCAGGCTGAGAAGCACCACGCGCATGCAGGCTGAGAAGCACCACGCGAATGCAGACGGACAGACTGAACAGCACCGCCACAACGCAACCTGCATCTCATGGCTCCTCAAGCTCGCGCAGGCCATCCCAGTTGCTGTCGGGCCTTCGCGCAAGCGATCTTCGTCGCGGCAATCTTGTCCGTGAAGAGCTCGGCGAAGGCCTTGGCGATCTGTTCCGGGGGGCCGGATTCGATGATGCTCCGGTCAGGCAAGCCGTGGCTCAAGAGTTGGTTGAAGCTTCTGGGGCGCGACAGGCTGACGTAGTAGGCAAGCCAAATGGACTCCTTCTTGAGTCCTGGCGGAAACGTCCAGTGCACGATGAAGCCTGGGTCCGTCGTCTTGCCCTGGACGCCATGCAGAGTCCCCTGCTTTTTGGGCAGCACGGTCAACTGCGTCCTGGACACCGCGATGGCCGGGCCACCTGTCTTCGCTTTGAACTTCCAGGGGCGCGCCTGCGGGGTGATCGCGAGCACTCCGCGCAGGTCGGGGCCGGCAGGCTGAGAAGCACTGCCAGCTGTCACCGGCGCGGCCTTTAAGAAAAGTTCATCGCTGTCATCGATCTTGACATAGACGGCCTTTGGCATGTAGTAGAGTACGACCACGCCGTCCGAGACAATGGACGGGCGGCCCTCCACCGGAGGCTCCAGAGCGTGCAGCTTTATGCCTACCACTTTGCCTGGCGCGCCACGGACATAGTTCGGCGGCAAGACGGATTCTGTCAGGATGACCTCCATGCCAACGAAGAGCGGCAGCAGCCCCGGCATTTTTGCGGTAGCGCCGATGTTGGGCTCCGCGCGCATCTCGTCGTAATCAGGCTTCGCGAGGCGCGCAGCTGGTCTGTCGATTGCTGGGACGTAAAAGAGCAGCTGGCCAGCATCGTGCGCATCAAGCTTGGCCTGTGCATGCATGGCGTAAGAGACGATGCGCCACTCATAGGCCGACTCGTACCAGCCTCGTGCTGCACGCAACCGAGGGTCCCACTGAGGTGGCTGAGCGGCTTGGCTGCTGCTGGCAGCAGGCTGAGCAGCACCGCTAGAGCTAACGACCTCTGTTTTGACGATCGCCTGCCAGCTCTCGTCAGAGATCTTTTTTCCGCCTGGAGTTCTCATGGCGTGGAGAACCTCGAGTTGCAACGGGTCTGTAAAGCGCTGCATCTGCACGAAATCGATGACGTACTCGATGTCGGCGAGCAACTTCCTACCCTGTTGGCGTTCGTAGGATTGGCCCGCGTGAGGCGCCAGCAGGGAAGCGGTGGCGGGGACTGGCGGCAACTGGTAGAAGTCTCCGCACAAGATCTTCACAGGCATGCGTCCCCACGTCTCCTGCGGGCGCATGTACTTCGTGGGGTCCAGGTTGTAGCGCAACGCCCTGCCGTAGGTCGTGCGCAGTGCATCTGCATGCAGCAAAGGCCCCGGCACAGCACCCAGCTCATCGATCACGTCGACGCCGAGTGTGCCTGTGAGGCGATCCAGCTTTTTCTGCGTCTGTGGCGTCAAGCGCAGCCTGGCTGTCTGCATGGAATCCGACATGAGCAGGCCATTGGAGGAATGCATGGTCCTGCCGCGCGGGCCGAGGTTGTGTGCGGCGTGGTTGGACTGCGCTTTGCCGAGGTACCCCTGCTCGCCGAAGTAAGTGATGGCCATCGGCTCCACCACTTTGGAGAGGGTGCGCGTCTTGCCGACACCGCCTCCACCGAGCCAGATCGCTCTGTGGTTGCCTGTCGCGGACGCCACGGGGAGGAGATGCGTTGTCTTGTCTGGTCTGCCGTCAAAGCGTTTCTGCAGAGACAACGCAAACAACGCCACCGCGTCAATCTGCTCCTCCGTGCAGTGGGCATCAGTGACGAGCTTCCACGCAACAGCCGCCGGGCCCTGCATGGCCAAGAGCTGCGGAACGAGTTCTGGTTGGGCGTCCTCGGCAGCAGGCTGAGGAGCACCGCTGGGGAGCCAGTCGTCCGCAGCATCGGGCAAGATCTCTCCATCCGGGCTCGCTTGCTTCTTTTGGAGCGCAATGCTTTGCCGCTGTAGGGCGAGCATGTCAGAGAAGGTCTCGTCCAGCCGCGTGCCCTGATGTTCCCGCGCGCCGCTGCTGGCTGGCAGTGCAAAGCTGGGCTGCAGCATGCCGCTGTACGCTCGGTCGAGGTTCTTCAACTGCTTATCGGCGTAGCTGAGGCGGCCCTTCTGGTCCAAGCGCTGCAGTTGGTCTTGCTGTAGGGCCAGCTCGGTTGCTCTGACGTGGTCCCGCAGCGGAAACCGGGAGATCTCGGTAATCTCGGCGTCCTCCACGTCCTCCTCTACGTCGCTGCCGCCGCCTCCACCCACGTCAACGAGCTCCAGCGGGACTCGCCCCTTGAGCCCTTCGGCATCGCTCGCGGAGTCTTCATCCGCCTCGAGGTGTGCAGTCGTTGCTGGCCGAGGCTTAACCCGCGCCTCCGCCGCGAGGTCCACGTGCGCCAGCACGTCTCGCGCCACGTGCGCGCAGAACTCCGCCAGGGTGCACTGTTCCTCGTGCCACCGGCAGTGGTGGTCACTGAAGGCGAGGATGCGCCGTGCCGCCTCCGCTGGCATGCGCCGCGCCAGCTGGGACCTTGCGAAGTGCGCTAGGCTGAGGAGCACCAGCTCGCCCTCCTCGAGGTTCGCCCGGGGCTCTTTCAGCTCGGAGAAGAGGGTCGTGTCCGCGAGCACGAGCCTCTTGCGGGCCAGGCGGCTCCTGGAGTCTGCGCGCGCTGCCAACACGTGGATCTCCGCGCACCGAAGCCGCCACGCCCGCTCGAACGAGTATGGGCGCACGGCGGGGCAGTCGCAGTTCCTCAGCATATGGCTGTACTGAGTAACGCAGCCACAAGAGAGGGGACACTCGCACGCCCAAGGCGTGAAGAGGAGGGCCTTGAAGAGCGAGTTCTGCTCGGGGTCCTGTGCCCAGGTCGGGCACTGGAAGCCATCGATGGTGGGGACGTGACTCCGCGTCAACCGGACCTCCTGCATGCACCGCGGAGCCAAGACGTAGTGGCTCTCGAAGGCGAAGAATCGCGGTCCAGAAGCTTTGACCCGGCTCGGCTTCAGGACTCGCCGGACGTACATCCTGTAGACGTAGTACGGCATGGTCTGCAGGCGAGGGCCTCTGTGGGCGTAGTCGTCGGCCGTGTTCGTGCTGGTGGTGCACACGTGCATGTCCTCGCACTCCGCACCGCCACCTTGCTCATCACCAGCAGGAGTGTCTCCAGGAGGCTGAGGAGCACCGCTGGTGTCACCTGCTGCGTCCTCCTCCTCGTTGTCGGCGTCAGGGATCTGGATGCGGACTGCTTGTATTGGCACCTGATCATTATGCGTCTCCCCGCCCGAACCTTCATGGTTTAGCAAGCGTTTGCACTGCTGGCAGGCCCACTGTAGTTGTCTCGTGAAGAGCCGCACATTGTGGTGCGACTGGAGGCAGTCGCCGCCTGTGAGGATATGCACGGCCACCTCCGTCGTGGAGAGCCAGAAGCACCGGTTCGCCATCGACGCCAGGCGGATACAGACCCGCCGAGCGCGGCGAGCGAGATCCTCGCGCGTCCGGCCCCGTTTGGCCAGCGTCTGGTCCTCGCCATCAGCGCCGCCCTCACTGAGCACCTTCCGGGCTTCCTCCTCCTTCTCGTCCCTCTCCTGCTGCTCCAGACGCTGCATGCCGGTGAGCATAGACTGGAAGAGCGGCGTCATGGACTCCATCATCTTGCCCTGGTACTTCGTGATGTAGAAGTCCATGGAGAAAGCCTTCTGGAAAGCAGCTTGGAAGCTCTCCACGACAGATGCATCTGTCGGATGCAAGGAGCCACAACCGTAGAGCCACTTTTTGCGGCCGCCGAGTTGTTTGGATGAGCGCAATGCGATTGCCGACTCTGGGTTCTTCATGCTGGCCGTTTTCTTGGTAAGCCTTCTGCGCTTGGCCAGCTGAACTGGGGCGGCCGCAGGCAGCCCGTCCTGGGCAGGCTGAGGAGCACCACCAGGCTGAAGCACTTTTGCTGCCTCGGCAGACTCGTCAGGCGCGCACATCAAGAACTGGAAATCCACGTTGCACCGGCTGGTCACTTGAGAGACGTCGTTGCTGGAGCTCCTGAACGGCTGGTCGCGTTTGACCTGGCAGCGGCACCGCTGGTTGCGGTCATCAGAGAAGTCGATGAACGGAGTCCGGACCAAAGGCTTGCCGCGCCGACGCACTCGCTTGGTGCGGCCTGCTAGACATAGCTGCTGGATGCGAAAGAACCAGAAGCGGCACGACGGGGTTCTGTTCGAGCGCAGACTCTCTTTGGCCTCGAGCTTCTTCTTGACGTACTTGACGCACGTCTCGGTGCAGTCGTGCTCGTGGTTGGAGCAGATGTTGCAAAAGAAGTCATGGCTAAACGCTACCGCCCAAGCCTCCGCATCTGCGGTAATCTCCTCGACCGAAGCCGGCGAGCCATCGGGCTTGAGGACTTCCTGAATCGCTCCATCCTCGTTCGTCTGGAAGAGGCTAGCATGGCTGGCTGCCATGGCAGGCTGAGGAGCGCCACCTAGCTGCCCGAAGCTAGTTCGTTGGCGGTAGCTTGGAAACGTAGACTGAAAGGCTCCTGTGAGCGGGAGGCCCCGGTACGCTGCAGCGCCGATTGCAGGCATCCGGTTCTCTGCGGCTGCCCGCGCTCGCTCCTCCACCAGGTGCGGCTGCTCCACTGGCGGGCCGAGAGGCACCTCGTCGCGCAGGGTGCCGTCCTCCTCTTCCCCTCCGTCCATGCGGCTCTGTCGTTGCTGCCTGGCTGTGAAAGGCTCTGGCGCGACGTCAGGAAGCCCCAGCTGCCGTGCGGGCTCGTTGGCAGCTTCGTACTGCACGGTCTCCGCGGTGGAAAGAAGCGCAGTTCGCAGCTCCCGAGCGGCGGTGCGCAGGCCTCCGACCACTGCCGACCGCAGCCACGCCATCGTAGGCCCGATGACGCTGTGGCCTTTGCCGTGGCCGTGCGTGAAGCCCCGACCCTGTGCTTCGAAAGGCGCTTGCACATCAGTGGTGCCTGGGGCCACGCACGGCTGCAGAGTCGCTGCCACGTCGTCCTCCGTTGTCACCGCCTGTCGGGCTAGCGTTGTGCGGCCAACAAACAGGCGCTCTAAGCCGATGATGTAGCGGTAGTGAAGCTCCGTCATCAACAGGAAGAACTTGGCCTGCGCCCGCGGGTCTGCTGCCACTATCTGGTGCATCCGCTCCAGAGAAGGCATGGTCGGAGCTGGACTCCGCAGGTCAGGGCCAGCAGGCTGAGAAGCGCCGCCGGCTCTGGCCACCGCGCCAACCGCGCCCCCGCGAATGTCTAAGTGGCTCCGCTTTCCGGGCCCTTCGTGGAGTTGGAGGACCAACGGGCTGTACGTGTCTGCGAAGTTCGGTGTGACGAAGAAGCTGGCCGCGCCGAACTTGAGGTTGTTGCCGTGCCCGTCGAAGCGGAGTGCGGTTTTCCGCCCCTCCGTGCCAGGGACATCGGAAGTGCTAAGTAGCAACGTCCTGAGGGCAGTCTTGACCTTGGCAGGCATGCCCGGGCGTGAAATGGCGGAGCCGATGCAGTCGGCCGGCTTAGCGATGTTTAGCGCCTCCATGAAATCCTCCGCCGACGCCTCTGACAGGATCTGGAGGTCAGTGCCGAAGCCTTTCCTGCCAATCGCCGCCCGAGTGCCTTTCAAGAGCCGCAGCCGGCGGATCACGTCGCCGAAGACAGCAATGATCTCTGGCGAGCTGAAGCGGCTCTGGCAGGCTGCCTCGTAGGGCTCCTCGTCGGTCGCGAGAGAGTACTCGAGCTCCTCCAGGTTGATGAGGCGCCGTGCGACCTGTTCGAACAGCATGGGCCGCTCCCGCTCGAGGTTCGGCGCGCCGTCCCCGAACCAGAACTCTGTGTAGCACGCCGGCCAAGACCTGCTGTCGAAAGAACTCAAGGGTTTCTGCGTAGGCACCGATAAGGAGTGCGGGCCCACAGCTCCTGCACGCGTCTGCTCCTGCTTGCGCTTTCTCCAGCACCACCTGCGCTCGCTCGTCGAACGAACGAGCAGCACTCTGTACATCGAGAACCATGCTGCGCATCGTATGCCTGCCGCCCTCGTCGGCAACAGGCTGAAGAGCACCGCTGCTGTCTGCCACTGTCGGTGTCACCTCGTTCTTGGCGATGCGTGCTGCCTGCTCCTGCAGCGCCACCAGCGTGCCTTGCAGCGCTTGCATCATTCGGACTGGAGCGATGTCATGCACTGGGTCCACTGCATCTGTGACCTCTGCCACATTTTCATGCAGGTAGGCCATGTCAGGCTGTTCTGCTGCTTCTCCGTCTTTGTCTGTCTCTGTTTCCTCGTCAGACTCGTCTCCCGCCTCGTCGTCTCTGCCCACTTCCGGCGCCCTGGATGCTGGCCCCAACAGACGTACCGGGGCTTTGTCCACACCGTCCACTGGTTGCAGACAGGCTTGGACGTGGTCTGGCACGCCGTCCTCCGGCAGCCGTGTCGGGGCAACATCCTCCCGGACGGATACCTCGGAAAAGGTTGCGCACTGCTGCTTGCGCTCCCTCACGATCTGCATATACTCGCCGCGCTTGACTGTTGCCCAGTACGCCTTGTGGAGTTTGTGCGCGGCGCCCGAGAAAACGATGTTCAGAGAGTCCACAAGCGCGCCCTGCTCCGGGGGCAGCTCCATGGTCGGGATTTGCGCCGTGGGCTGGGCGAAGAGGATAGTGTTGCCCGAGATGCCTTTCTGCTGGACATCCGGAGCGCCCTTGCCGAGGCGGACTTGCTTCCAACAGCATCGGCCAAGGGGCGCCAGCATCTTAGTAGCTTTCGAAGCGTTGCGGACGAGCATGAGCTCCCGGCCGATCCAGTTGTCGTTGACCAGGGCGTTTAACGGCATCTTCGGTTTCTTGGCGCACAGGTCATTGAGGCAATCCCAACAGACCCACACCAACGCGTTGGCATCTCCCACCCCTGCGCACGGAGGCCTCTCGTCCGCAGGCTGAGAAGCTCCGCCGGACCTGTCGGCAGCAGGCTGAGAAGCACCGCAGGTTCCCGCCGTTGCTTCTGGTGGTGCAACCACAGGGACTCGGCGGGAGTGCAGCAGCCACCGCCACTCTGGGTGCTCCGGATGCTGAACGCTGGACGCATGCAGCTGTTCGCACGGGATCAGTGGCCACCGCTGCCTGTACCTGTCCACGTCCAGGAGCTTCTGCACGAGCTCCGGGGACTGCAAGTAGTACACCCCGCGGTGCTTCACCAGAGCACGCTTGGGTGGAGCATCTGCCTCGCCATCGGATAGGTCATCACGATCGCTTGCTGAGTCGGCGCAGTGCTCAAAGACACGCCCCTCCGGCACTGCTCCAAACAGGCTGAGTTTGTGGCGATGCTCCAGGTAGTCTTTCTGCGCACAGACTACGCAGGCTGCCTCGCTTCGGGGCACCGCCTCGCCGCCCGAGAAGCGGTTGGCCTTGCTGCCAGGGTGACAGAACTGTTGGAAGTAAGCAAAATTCTGCACCATGATCCTCTTCTCTTGAGCGGTTATCGGCCTGCAGCCAGCGTGTGCCATCAGGTACAGCACCCGTTTGCGGTATTCTGCAACGCCGGCGTGGTGGCACTGCTTATGCCGCGCAAAGTCCTCTTCTATTAAGAAATCGCAGTCGCAGAGCTGGCAGACGAGCGGTCCCGTCATGACTGCACGGTTAGAGAAAACGCGCAACTGGTTCCCCTCTACTTCGCCGCCGGGGACGTAGCAGCTCTTCCCCGCGGGAGCAGCCAACGCTCTCCGCACTCGCTCCGCGTACCTCTGCGCAAATTCCCTGTGCTGCGCAGGCTGAGGAGCACCGCGGCTGGACACAAGCTCTTTGTAGGTGGCCAGGCGCCGCAGGATTGCCTTGTTACGAATGCCACTCTCCAGCATCAGCAGATCCTGGTCGATCCTGTTCTGCGCCTCCTCAGCGAACCCTTCCATGGGGTTTGGCCTTTCCTCCGCCTCCGCGATGCGAAGCCTTGTCTTGCCATCCCTTTCCGCCTGCTGGAGTGCCTGGAGCTCGGCCTCCTGCTCGGGAGAGAACTGCTTGGCCTTCAATCCTTTCCGAACTAGCCAGCCTAGTTGCCGCTCTGCAACACTACGCCCGGCGGACTCCTTCGGAAAGCGGCCGAGGTCTCGCACCTGCTGCATGACCTCCTCGATCTTCGTCTGCTGCATGAGCCCGTCGGACTTTGAAGCTCGGCTGCCCGCCTGCTGCAGAGTTTGAAGCTCGGCCTCCTGCTCCGGTGAGAAATGCTTGGCCTTCCGTGTTTTTCGGATGTGCCAAGCCAACTGCCGCTCTGCAAGCGGGCGTTGAGCGCTCTCCTTCGGCCAGCTGCCGAATTCGCGCACCTGCTGCAGGATCTCATCGGTCTTCTGCTTCCGCTTGAACTCCTCGGTTGCAGCACGCTGAGCAGCAGCACCTGCAGCACGCTGAGCAGCAGCGCTGACGGCGCGTGACTCCTCGAGGTCTTGCAATTCCAACATCACGTCACTAGGAATGCTCTCGCGGTGTTCAAAGAAACGTTTGGCCAACTTGTTTTCAGCTCGTGCTTCCTCAGACGTTCCTTTATTTCGCATCGGTATACGACCGAACTGCTTCACGTCCTCGACGAGCGTTTGCAGAGATCCGCTTAATGCAGAACGCTGAAGGGCAGCGCTGACAGCGGCTGACTCTGAAGGCGTGGCGCATTCGAGGGCTTGCAACTCTAACATAACGCCATTAGGAATGCTGTCGCGGTGGTCGGAGAAACGTTTGGCCAACTTGTTTTCAGCTCGCACTTCCTCGGACGTTCCTTTCTTGTGCTTCGGTATACGACCGAACTGCTTCACCAGGTCAACAATCCTTTGGACAGTACCGTTCAACACAGCACGCTGAGGAGGGGCACTGCTCACTGCAGCAGGCTGAGGAGCACCGCTGTTGGGTGCAGAAACGTCAGGAGCATGGCGCCCAGACCGAGAGCTACCAGCATGCCGCGGCATTACTGTGTACAGTGGGTGCTGGGAAGTTCCTTTGTAAGGATAGCTCTAGGCAAGATGGCTACGGAGACATTTAGCAAGATAGCTCTAGGCAAGATGGCAAGATAGCTCTAGGCAATGAGGCGTCCGAAAACGAGACACTGCTATCAACGCTTTTATAACTGCAGGAACCTCTGATACCGACACTGCTACGCACATGGAAGGTGTCTTGAAATGAGGCACAGCCAGAGTTGATATACAATGAGGCGTCCGAAAACGAGACACTGCTATCAACGCTTTTATAACTGAACGAACGTCTGATTTCGACACTGCTACGAATATGGGGGTTGTCTTGCAATGAAGCACGGCCATGACCTGATTTAGATTCCACAGAAACACATGCAGAAATGTTTTGTTTTTCAAACACCGAAATTCTCTGTAAACGAGACACTGTGAACGACTGCAGAACAGGCGCTTGTAGCAAAGGAAGTGCAGGCTGAGAAGCACCGCAGGCGAACGTGAATGAATCCGTTGGGCAACGTGAGCACAGACCGAAACTCTGCGCAGGCACTCTCAAGGGAGCCCGGGCAGGCTGAGGAGGAATGCAGGCCGCAAACACTATTCTTGCACCAGACGCCACAACAGTAAATAGTGCAGGCTGAGAAGCACCGCATAAACAACGAAACTACCAAACGAGATGTTTGAGGCAAACCTAGTTGGCATCCCGCAAGGCGCAGGACAAAGACGCTTGCCATGTCCAGCAAGCTGAGAAGCATCGCTGACAAGACAGGAGAAAGCTCACCTCAAGCTTTCTCCTGAGGGGTGGCTTTCAAGAATGCGGCACTTCTTGGCGGATTCCGGCGTCGTGCTCCACTCATTCATCCGCTTATGCTCGCCTGATTGCTGAAGCTCTGTGCGCATCCCCAGTGTTCTCAATTTTTTAATGAAGTACTGCGCCTCAGACACGACGGAGTCGTCAATGTGGGTCACGCTGTGCACCGTCATGCCATCTTTTGAACAGCCAGTAATGAGCAAC
The DNA here is from genome assembly GCA_963575745.1 of Prorocentrum cordatum. Classification (NCBI taxonomy): domain Eukaryota; class Dinophyceae; order Prorocentrales; family Prorocentraceae; genus Prorocentrum; species Prorocentrum cordatum. The sequence continues at coordinate 1,050,800 of CAUYUJ010015349.1, forward strand.
AAGCAGACTCTGTGCTTCGCTCGGTTGGGCGGATCCATTTTGAACGAGAGCAAGTTGTCAACTGAGCAGTGTCCGTGAATCGTCACTGAGTGGGAAGACTCACCGTCAGAAGCGTCCGTGACACCTGGTGTCGACACGACGAAGCCAGCCGCAGTGGATACGCACCGAGACTTCTGCGTGGTACGAACGAGAACAACTGCCAAGTGGCAGTTCCGGGTAAGCTGAGAAGCGTCACCCCCGCCACCCGCTGGTGAGTACTGCACGCGCATGCCGTAGAAGGGACAAGACCGTATCTCAGAGAGCTGTGCCGCGAGCATTGCATCCTGGCTCTCGCGGCACTGCTTCAGGATCTCCAAGACGACATTGTAAGACGTATTCGGGGCGTGCGATATCTGAAGCGGTGAAACGGCCACCACAGTCGTGTTGACGAAAGTCCGTTGAGGTGTGTCATCCTGTGCATTCGCAGCCACATTGCGCACGCGTCGTATGATGCGACAATTGCTCAGTGGAGGGAAGGAGATAGCTTTCTCGTCGTGAACTTTTTTGAATTCTTGCATGCTATCAATGCCAGTCAAGGCGAAGGCTGCCGCTTGGGATACGCCGACTTTGCACGAGCCACTGAAATCACGAGCAGTAGTCGTAAAGAACACGCGCTCGCCTGTGTTCTCCACCACAGAGTCGGCTGGCTCCGGTTCCTCAAGCCTCATCCCATTGACCTGCAACAAGAGTGGCAAGTTTGCATTCGGATCATCCGACGCCATAGCCAAAAAGGCACAGCAGGAGAGGAGTGCTTCTCCGGTGAGAATCTGCGAAGCCTGGTCTGGATCCCAAGTACCCGCATGAGCGGTGGTCAGCTGCTCCCGGTCCATCGCGAAGTCTTGAGTGGCTGCTAAGTCGTGTAGTTGAGTCATTCTGGGACAAGAGCATGCGGAATCCACCACGCGATCTTGCGACAAGTTCAGCTCCAGTTTGCCGTCGAATTTGCCCGCCACGTTGAGAAACAGCAGCGGTTGTCCTTTGTGAGAGCGACAAAGCTCTATGTTGGTGGATCCCCAGACTGCAATCACAGCCTCCGCTGTCTTGGAGTTACTCGTCTGTGTGCCGTCGACCAGATGTACACTTGCCACTGGAGGGTGGCCAGCGGGAGTGCGGGTTTCTGAAACAGAATGAACCACAGCCATGACATCGAAGCAACGCTGCGATTTGATGTTCATCATGTCTGCCACTGTAGTCGCTGGAGCCGGCGCCGATGCCAAGGAGGTCTCCTCCGGAGAGCTTTTGAGCACTGGAGTGCAGGTTGTGCGCTTGAGGTCGACCACGACACGAACAGACGTATGCACAAAAGCGTCCTGCTGCCGACTGTCCAGGCCGACGCTGGAGAGTTTCCACGCCGTCATCGGAGGGAACTTTTTCAGAGCAGCTTGGACTTCTGCTGGAGTTCCTTTGAGGATGGCCTCACAATAGTGCTCTGAGTCTGTGCCAAGCAGAATGCATGTGAATCGGTTTGCATGGACTAGCTGGCCATTGTTCCTGCTCTTGTACGAGTACTTGATCTCCCTGGGCTTGTATACTCGGACAAGGAAGTCTTGGGTTTTGGCGCTGCTCTTCGTGAGAAAACCCAGTGGAGACGTCGGCTGTTCTGCAGCAGCAGCCATGGTAGCTCACCCGGAGGATCACCGTGGAGCGCACAGTGACACAGGCTGAGAAGCACCGTGCACGGCACGGTGAGACTGGTTGAGCGGATGCGGACAAGGCTCGCTTTTGCCTCGAACTCCTGCAATCCAAGTTCTTTGAACCAGAACGGCAATGATTACAGAATTTCAAAGTTACAAGTGATGCCTCCACGAAGCACCCCCCCTGTGGAGTCGAGAAAGCGTGTTGCTGTATGTGTGCGTGACTCGATGGATGTGATGTGTGTGCTGTGTGGCCCCGCCCCAAAAAATGCTTCGGCCTCTCAAGGCCCCCCCCGCTCCACGAATCCCATTGGGGGGTCGAGATCCCCGCTCTGGTGGGCGGAGACGCCAAAGGCTTCGAAAACCGCGAGGGAGGGAAGGATAAGGGAGAAGAAAAGGACGGAGAGGGAGGGCTCGGAGGCCCTTGGAGGGGGGGATGTGCCCATCCGAGGGAACGGTGCACCCCCCCTCCCCGTCGTGAAAACGAGGCACCAGCCGTGGCAACGACCCCCCCCCTATCCCCCTCCGCGACCTGAGTAGACCACCCAGGCCAGCGGAGGACGTCATAGGGGGCGGAGGTTCTGACTTCGATGAAAGAAGAGAAGGAAAGCGGGGGGCAAGGATCAGGCAGACGAAAGCCCTTTTAGGCTTTACCCGGCGTGTGGAAATGCCTTTTGGCTTTTGCGGGGACTAACCCGCGCGGTCGCCCGCAGGCGACAGGGCGCCCAGGCCCTCTCCGCGCGCGCAGGCGCGCGGCAAACTACATGCGCACGATGGCCCGTGGAATCAAATGGAACCGTCCGCGGCGAGTCGTCCGCGGCGACTCAGGACCACGCCGCCCTGGAAGAAGAGGCGCTACAAGGATGCATTCTGCGACGCTGGAGATCCCGATGCGACGAGGACGCTGCAGAGAAACATTCTGCGCGCGTACGCACGACCTGGAACGACAAGCACAATGCGGGAACAAATTCGGTGACGTTGGAGTCCCCGATGAGACGAAGAAGCAGCAGAGACACGTCTCAAGGCGCAGCAACACCGAAGTGACGCAAACGCACCCCGCGACACGACAAGGACGCTGCAAGAAGAAACTCGGCGACGCAGGAGTGCGTGGAAGCTACAAAGGCATGGAAAGGAGGCTACGAGGAAACTACAGAGCATTCAAAGCGTCTCGAGCTTAGGGAGCCTTCCTCAGAGCCCTGGTGCGCACGACTTTGGCCGAAGGCCATCATATATGCAAGTACAAGAGTTCATGCAGAAATCTCTTGTGCATGTGCTGGTGCCACTGCTGCGAGCAGGCAGTGGAACGAGCGAGGAGGGGGTATCAACCTTGACCGCCGGCCCCCGCCCCCTTCCCTTGACCGCGCTCCGCGGCCGGGCGCAAGCGCGGCCGGTCGGGGCAGCCGGCCGGGGCAGCCGGCCGGGGCAGCCGGCCGCCCTCCCCTCCTGCTCGTCCTCCTCCTCCTCCTCCTGCTCGTCCTCGTCCTCCTCCTGCTCGTCTTCTTTCTCCTGCTCCTCCTCCTCCTCCTCCTCCTCCTCCTCTTTCTCCTGCTCCTCCTCCTCCTCCTCCTCCTCCTCTTCCTCTTGCTCGTCCTCGTTCTCGTCGTCCTCGTCTTGCTCGTCCTCCTCCTCCTGGTGCTCTCTCCTCCTCCTCCTCCTCCTCCTCCTCCTCCTCCTCCTCCTCCTCCTCCTCCCCCCTCCTCCTCCTCCTGGTGGTCCTCGTTCTCCTCCTCCTTTTGCTCTCCCCCCCCCCTCCTCCTCCTCGTCCCTCCTCCTCCTCCTCCTCCCGTCCTCTCCTCCTCTTCCTCCTCCTCCTCCTCCTCCTCCTCCTTCTTCCTCCTCCTCCTCCTCCTCCTCCTCCTCCTGGTAGTCCTCCCCCCCCCCTCTCCTCCTCCTCCTCCTCCTCCTCTTCCTGGTCGCCCTCGTTCTCGTCCTCTCCTCCTCGTCTTGCTCGTCCTCCTCCTCGTGGTGTTCTCTCCTCCTCCTCCCCCTCCCTCCTCCTCCTCCTCCTCCTCCTCCTCCTCCTCCCTCCTGGTGGGCCTCGTTCTCCCCCTCCGGTGCTCTCCCCTCCCCCTCCTCCTCCTCCTCCTCCTCCCCTCCTCCTCCTCCTCCTCATCCTCCTCCTCCTCCTCCTCCTCCTCCTCCTCCTCCTCCTCCTCCTCCTCCTCCTCCTCCTCCTGGTAGTCCTCCCCCTCCCCTCCTCCTCCTCCTCCTCCTCCTCCTCCTGGCGAAACGAGTAGAAGGAGGAGGAGAGGCGTACGAGTACTACTACGACTAAACGGGAAGTAGTAGCAGTAAAAGTAGTACTGATGGTAGTAGTGGTAACAGTGAAGTAGTAGTTGTATTTGGCGGGAGTGAACGAGCGATGTGTAGTTGAAGTGGGTGTGGTGGTAACAGCGAAGTGAAGTATAGTTGTAGTGGGTGGATGGCAGTAGTGGTAACAGTGAAGTGTAGTTGCAGTGGGTGTAGTGGTAACAGTCAAATACGGCGGATGCCTTGGAGAAGGAATCAGGGGGTCGGCCGTGGGTATGGCCGCCGCTGGCTATTCAAAATGTGGCCCGGGAATGGAGTTCTGGGAACTCGAAGAGCACGAAGTGGCCTACAGTTGGCTCCGGGCATCCAAAATGTGGCCCGGGAATGGAGTTCTGAGAACTCGAAGAGCACGAAGTGTGTGACTGTTGCATCCGGCCCTCCAGAATGTGGCCCGGGAATGGCGTTCTGGGATGTCGAAGAGCACGAAGTGTGTGACTGTTGCATCTGGTTATTCTAACTGTGGCCCGGGAATGGCGTTCTGGGATCTCGAAGAACACGAAGTGTGTGACTGTTGCATCCGGGTATTCAGAATGTGGCCTGGGAATGGAGTTCTGGGAAGTCGAAGAGCACGAAGTGTGTGACTGTTGGTGAAAAACGGCCCGGCACCCTGCCGCCCGGCAACTCCCCAACACCTGCCCGGACCCCCCTGTGGAGTGATCTGTGAGCTCTTTTGAGACCACTAGAAACCTATCAGTCTTCGCTGTTAGGTAACTAGAAACCTATCAGTCTTCGCTGTTAGGTAATAAACCGACCGAGGAAAGAAAGGGAGGCAATGGTGCGGAAGAACGCAGTATGAGGCGAGGGAGAAAGGATAACTCTAGAGGCTCCCTAGAGCGGCTGTGTTGTGAGTTGGACCAACTTCCACAGCGGGCTCCCCCTCGAGCTGTGGCAAATCGTTCTGCATCACCTCATTGCTTGTTGCCACCCCAGGAAGCGGCCCTCGGTGACTACCCCGAACTTCTTCCCGATGAAGGATGGAAGGCGGGGAAGAGCGAGGATGTTCAATCAGTAGTGTGATGGATGGCACTATAGGAAACATTCGCGACGAGGGTGTAGAGCGCAGGATTGCGCATATGTGATAATGAAAAGCAAACGCATAATATTTAGATTAAGTATGTGGGGTTCCTCGGTAGCGTAATTTTCGCGCTGGACATTGCCGCTCGTTTCCTTGACGTTCAGTGCAGGGTTGACCGCCAGTTCGGCCCGCGTCGTTTGCCTGGCGTGAGCTTCGACGCTGTGTTGCACGCGGACGACGCCATTTGCATATCGCAAAGCGCAAGGGCCATGAGCAAGTTGCTGCAAGCTATCGAAGAAGAAAATGCCAGGCATGGCCTGCGAACCAGCAAGGCGAAGTGGTCCACACTGGGCGATGCAATCCAAATACCGATTTTGTCAACGGCGACCCCGTTGAAGTTAAACAGGAAATCGCGCATTTGGGTTGCATGATGCATAAGGAGGGAGACACCACCAAAAAAGTAAACGCACGAATCCCGCAAGGCTCGCCACATTGGAAACGCTCAACACCTTCTGGTTGCACAGCGGTTGCCCTGCTCGGTTCAAAATTGTCGCCCTCGAAGCGACAATTCGATAAAACATTGTTGCGCGGACTTGCCGCTGCCAAATTCACGCAGGCCGCTATCACGCACATCGACGCAATGCAGCCGAAGGGTCTCCGCAAAATTCTGCACATAACAATGACAGATGTGAACAGGGCAAACGCGAACGCTCTCGTCTTCGAGCGGGCGAACCAGAGCGTCCAAGCCGCGGGGGCATCCAAACTGGCATCGCCTTTCCAATAACAGGTACTACCAATGCATTGAATTGTATCAAAGCGTTCTGAACACCGCGCGTTCGGATCCAGTCCGACGCCTGACGTTTTTCGTTTCGAGAAAAACCGGATTGGGCGCCCAAGGTTGAAATTGTTGAAGGAGACTGATGAAGAAGTGGGCGGCAATATCCGCCCACCGTTCTCATGCCCTCTGGTTCGTTCCCCTCGATATCCCCCTTGCTACTCATCGTGCAGCCCTCTTGGCTATCGCTCAGGCGATGCCGTTATGACGCAGCGGTTGTCAGACCGTTGCTGTCCCTGGGTTCTCCCCCCCCCCCCTTTCTTCCTTCCCTCTCTTCCCCCCCCCCTGCCCATTCTCAGCCCCTGCAGCTTCCCCCGCTCGGCGCAGCGCGCGCGCCGCCCCCCGCTCGTCGCGGGCGATGGGGCGCCAGTAAGGCCCCGAAACCCCGCCGGGGGCATGAAACGATGAAAAATAAGTCGCTGTCAAAATGTCGCTCTCGCCTCAGCGCCGAGCGCATTCGTTGCAAGATTTCGCAACTGTTCTAAGGATAGATGGGGGTCGTCTTCAAACTGTAGCTTTCGCATTAGCGACTCGCACATTCGCCGTGGAAGATCGCAACAGGCGTTCAAGGATGGCACGCAAGTTGTTCTGTACATGTGGATTTGGCCTTAGCGCCACGCGCATCCACCATGCCCATTGGCAATTTTTCTTTCGGATGGAGAGCGGCTTCTGTTCAAATTAGCGCACTCGCCTGAGCGCCGCGCACATTCGTCTTCAGATCTGGCAAGTGTTGGCGGAGCCGCGCCAGCGGTGGGCATTGCTCCCGCTTTCTTTCTCCGGCGCGCCGCGCCAGGAAGGGCAGCTGCCCCGATCGCCCTTGGCCGCCCGCGGGGCGGCAGACCGTAAAATTGCCAAGGGCCCCCGCGGGCCCCAGAGCCCCAAGCGGCAGCGGCGGGCACGGGCCTCGAGGGGGCCCAGGCGGGGCTCAAGCGGCCTCGGGGGCCTCAGGAGACGAAGGGGATCATGAGGTGCACGCGGGGGAGGCAAGGCAGGATATTGCAGGAATGCGCGCGCCCCGTCAGCTCCTCCTACCTGCCAGTTCCAGGCCGTCGGACCCGCACGCAGAAGAGTAGCTGCCTCGCTTCTTCGGCCATCGGCCGTGATGAAGCTCGTAGATATGAATCTGATCAGATCGATCCTCGAACGCTGTAATATGGATGTCTGGCCACAGGATGACGCCGTCGCGGCAGCTTCCCTCGCAGACCTTGCCTCCTCGAAACTGCAGAATGCTCCCCGCGTGCGTAGTCTACCACCTGTGGGCTCGGGGCTCGCGCAATGCGCAAATCCCGCCTTGGCCCTGGTAGCTTCATCTCACGTAATATGTGCTCTCATCGAGATGTGATGCCTGAACGTCTCCTCGGATACCTTGATGATGACTGGGGCGCCGTAGAGTCCTCCATCCGCCAACTTTTCTCGGATGCCCTGGAAATAATTAGTCGTCTGGGGCGGTTTTGATCTCTTCAACTATCTTAGCTCGGCGACGTGGCCCCAGCTCCACCTGGCTGGACATCTCGATGCCCGCGTCCGCGATGCTTTCCACGACCTCTCCGAAGATGGCCCCATCGCTCTCCAAGATCGCCTCGTGGTTCTCGACCGCCAGGGGCGACGCTTGACCTGACTCAGCACGCTGCTGCTGCAGGGCTCGATCTCGGATGTCTCGATGCGCTGGGACCAGGGTCGGGAAATGATCGAATTCACGCGCGCGCGCGCTTCGCCGCAATGTTGAGTGCCCGCCCTCGCCTGCCGCATGAGGCGCGCCAGCATGGCACTCATCGAGGCGAGGATAGCCAATGGGATATGCCGACCCCACGCGGGTCTTCAGGCGCGCGAGATTGCCCCCCCAATCCCCCCGGGGGCCCCAAACCGGGATGTTGACCCCCCCCGGCCCCACTTTGATCGTCGGGTGGCTGTAAGTGCGGTAAGAGCGTTCATCTTACATAATCTTAGTTAAGCCATAGAACGTACACTTGTTGATCGCGCATCTCATGTGTGCATATGCAATACTTATGGTGTTTGTAAGTGTAGATGTAAGTAATATACTAAGTTAGATATCTCTGCTAAGTCGATGGGGCTGAACATATTCGTGTTTTGCTAATCATTTGCGTATTTTTTATTCTTAACTTTTTTGAAATCCATTGAATTTCCGTTGTTGTTGTTGTTCAGTTGTTCAGGACCGAGGCGCCGCAGGTACTTGCTGCACCTCGCGGCCGCGGCGCTGCGGGCTGCGCGCATGCCCGCGGGGAGGGGGGAGGGAAGGAGGAAAATGTTTATCCATGTGTCTTCGGCCCTCCCTTATCCCCCCTTTCCTTAGGCGGCGCACCGCCTTCTCCTCCGTCGCCTCGTCCTCCGTCGGCGGTAATCCGCCTTCTCCCCCCCCCCCATGGCGGCAATCCGCCTTCTCCCCCTCCGTGGCGGCAAACCGCCCTTCTGGCGGCAAACCGCCTTCTCCTCCTCTGGCGGCAAACCGCCTACCCCTTCTGGCGGCAAACCGCCTTCTCCTCCTCTGGCGGCAAACCGCCTACCCCTTCTGGCGGCAAACCGCCTTCTCCTCCTCTGGCGGCAAACCGCCTTCGCCTCCTAATGGCGGCAAACCGCCTTCCCCCCCCCGCCCTACTGGCGGCCTGCTTTGCCGCCTCCCTCCACCCTCGGCGGCAAGCCGCCCGCCCCCCTCCTCCCTCCCCTCCCTGGCCTCTCCTTCACTTCGCCCTCCCCCATAGCTCTCTTCCCCCCCCCCGCGCACCCTTCGGCGCCCCCGCCCCCGCCCCCCCTTCGACGCCCTCTCCCCCCTGCGCCCCCCCTCACCCAAGAGGAGGAGGAAGAGGAGGGAGAGGAGGAAGAGGAGGAGGAGGAGGAGGAGGAGGAGGAGGAGGAGGAGGAGGAGGAGGAGGAGGAGGAGGAGGAGGAGGGGGAGGAGGAGGAGGAGGGGCAGGAAGATCAGGAGTAGGACATGTCCGTCGCACGCGCATTGGCTCGAGCCGTTTTTGGCGAGCCCTCCTCCGAGGGCTTCGGGCGGCGTGCGCGCGCGGGGGGTCGCGCACTCCGCCCGGCGCGCGGTCGCGCGGCATCGCTGCCGTGGAGGGCGCCCTTCGAGGCCGTCTGGAGGAGGCGCGGGCGGCGTTCGTAGCGCGCGGCAGTGCTTCGGAGCGCCTTGCTGCCTGCGTCCAGGCGGCGACGTCCCAGCTCTGGTCGCAGCTCCAGAGTGCGCAGTTTGCAGCTTTGGGCGGCGGCGTGGGGCGGGCGCAGTCCGAGCTGGGAGACTTCTTGCAGGCTCTGTCGTCGGGCAGCCGGCAGGGGAGGAAGCCCCGGAACTATGAGGGGTTCGTTGGATTTCTGACGCCTCAGTTGTGGGAGTTCGTGCTCTCGCCGCATTCGGGCTTCGCTGCCAAGATGGCGGCGTTCTCAGAGCACCTCGGGGCGCTTGGCCTGAGGCATCCGAGCTGCCCGACGGCCGCCAATATGGCAGCATTCTTGTTGCTGGTGTGCAAGCAGACAGGCGTGGAGACGGGCGAGATCACGAGGGAGCTGTTGCAGGCATATCTGGCCACAGTGAAATCCTCGTTCAAGAATCTCGTGGCGACGATGCCGCCGCCCAGGGGCGGCATCCAGGCTCTCCCCATCACGCCTGGGAGGCTCCAGTCTCAGTACCCCATCACGTACGTCGACGCCTTCCCGCCAGGTGTTGGAGCGACGGCGCCGCAGATAAATCCCGTCGAGATGGTGACGATTGCGAAGCTGATTAATCTCCGTGCAGGGAAGAAGAGCGGCCACCTCGCGCTGCCCGCGCCTGCGCCCACCCGCGGCGGGCTGCAGCCATCCCACGGCCCAGGCGGCGGCTCTCCTCAGCAGCACCTCCCCATCGCGGCGGCCGATTCGTTCTCTGGGCGCTGGCCGACGGCTCCACGGGGAATAACAGACCGCATTCCCCCGCGGGACACCTGGTATTGGGTCGAGGGGTGGGTTCCTGGATCGGCGCGGGGTACGTTTCTGGATGCCTGGATGGAGGGCGTGTTGTGAAATATCCCCCCCCCCCATCCCCCTAGGGGGATGGGGGTGGGGGGGGG
>CAUYUJ010015350.1:0-30000 GCA_963575745.1 Prorocentrum cordatum
GAAGAGGAGGAGGACGAGAAGGAGGAGTAGGAGGAGGATCAGGAGGAGGAGGAGGAAGAGGAGGAGGAGGAGGGGGAGGAGGGGGAGGAGGGGGAGGAGGATGGAGGAGGAGGAGGAGGAGGAGGAAGAGGAGGAGGAGGAGGAGGAGGAGGAGGAGGACCAGTTGGAGGACCAGAGGAGGATGGACGAGAAGTAGGAGGGGCGGGGGAATGAGGAAGGTGTGGGCAGCACCTGCGCGGTGCCCAGGCCGGCATCATATTCTTCCTGTGCGAGATGGGCCTGGAGCTGAGCTTCGACACCCTCCGCAACATGCAGAAGGACGTCTTCGGCCTCGGGCTGGCACAGTTTGGCATGACGTCGCTGGTGATCTTCCTGATCTCGAGGACCTCTCAGCGTTGCGCGAGCGTTTGGCGCGTCCTCGAGGAACAAGACGCCACGAACGTAATTTCTCTGAGGTTCAAACAAATTTCCGGGATTGGCGCTGCCCCCCCCCCTCTGGCGCGCCGAGCGCCCCAGGGGCGGCGCCAGAGGCGCCGCCAGGGGGACCTGGGGCTGATTCCGGAAATCCGCGCGGAGCTCCGGACCGGGGACTCTGGACGTATCTCTTGGCTTCCTCAGCGATTGCGGCTGCCACTCTTCACCCTCCATTTCCTCGTCCCCCCCCCATGCGAATGGCTCCCCTCCCCATTGTTCGGTCGCCAGCCTGTTCGGAGTGCCGATGCGGCGGACCGGCCCCTGGTCCACGGATTCAGTGAAAGGTGCACGCGTCCAACTCCAGGCCGCCTCCTCCCAATCGGGGTCCGAGTAACCTCAGAGGGTTTTTGATGCTGCCGCTGACCCCAAAAAAACAAAGCTCTCGGCTGGCAATGAAACTCGTCCTTCCCCTCCTCGTCATTCCCCTTGTTCTCCCCCTCGTCCTCCCACGCAATGGGCGTCTCCTGTTCAGCCTGTGCGTACAAAGAGAAAGAGGTGAATGGGGAGGAGGAGGAGGAGGAGGAGGATGAGGAGGAGGGGGAGGAGGAGGAGGAGGAGGAGGAGGAGGAGGAGGAGGAGGAGGAGGATGAGGAGGAGGGGGAGGAGGAGGAGCAGGAGGAGGAGGAGGAGGAGGAGAGGGAGGAGGAGGAGGAGGGGGAGGAGGAGGAGCAGGAGGAGGAGAGGTGGAGGAGGAGGAGGAGCAGGAGGAGGAGAAGGAGGAGAAGGAGGAGAGGAGGAGAGAGGAGGGAGGAGAGCAGGAGGAGGAGCAGGAGGGGGAGGAGGAGGGGGTGAGGGAGGGGAGGAGTTGGAGGGGGTGGGGGTGGGACGGGGAGGGGGAGGAGGAGGAGGAGAAGGAGGAGGAGGAGGAGGAGGAGGAGGAGGAGGAGGGCGACGGAGATCATTATCGAAGACGCCCACGGCGAATCACCACCGCCCACTGCATTTTGAAATCGCCCATGTCGCCGAGCGGGGTGGCAAGAGCTCTGCGAAGCTATCGGACCATGCGTTCCCCCAACCTTTGTGGAAACCTTTCGGGGAACGTTTGGGGGGGATGGCAGGGAGGATGAGGGGGAGGAGGAGGAGAAGGAGGAGCAGGAGGAGGAGGAGGAGGAGCAGGAGGAGGCGGAGGCGGAGGCGGAGGCGGAGGAGGAGGAGGAGGAGGAGGAGGAGGAGGAGGAGGAGGAGGAGGAGAAGGGGGCATCTTGGGAGTCTCTGGGGGCACTTTTAGGGGGCTTCCTGGGAGCTTCCTGGGCGCCTCTTGGGGAACATTTTGGGGGCCTCCTGGGGCCTCTTGGCTGCCTTTGGGAACTTCTCGGGGGCATATTTGGCTGTCTCAGGGTATTCCTGGCCCGTTTGACGCCGTCGGAAGCTGTCCTGGGGGCATCCCTGGGCCGATTTGAAACCCTCTTGGGGTGCTCCAGGGCAGTCTTGGAGGCCATCTTGGGCGTCTTGGAGGCGTCGTTGGCCGTCTTGGGGCCCTCTTGAGGCTGTCTTGGGGGCCGCTTGGGTCAATCTGGGGCCACCATCCTGGAGGCCTCTTGGGAGATCGTTCTGGGCTCTTTGTCGGATAGCCGAAAAGAAGCAAATGCCAACTTCCTTCACACACCTTGGGAAACTCAATTATGTTGGCCTCGTCGGGCCTTCTTCTGTGAAGTCATCTTGGAGGCCTCCTGGGCCGTCTTTGAGACCTCTTGTGGGCCTCTTGGGCCACCTTGGGGCATCTGAGAGCCATCTTGGGCCGTCTTGGTGGGCTCCTGGCCCGTCTGACGCTCTTGGAAGCTGTCCCTGGGGCCTCTCTAGACCGACTGGGGGCCCTCTTGGGGTGCTCCAGGGCCGTCTTGGAGGCCATCTTGGGCGTCTTGGAGGCCTCTTGGGCTCTCTGGGGGCCCTCCTGGGTAGTCTTGGGGGCCTCTTCGGCAGTTCTGGGGCCATCCTGAAGGCCTCTTGGGCGATCTGCCTGGTCTGTTGGGCCGTCTCGGGCCGTCGGACGGCCTACACGAAGCAATTGCCAACACCTTGCAAGACACCCCAGGACAATCAGCGATGTTGGCCTCTTCGGGCCTTCCTGGAGGTCCTCTTGGAGGCCTCTTGGGCCGTCTTGGAGGCTTCTTGTGGGCCTCTTGGGCCGTCTTGGGCCATCTGAGATCCATCTTGGCCCGTCTTGGTGAGCTCCTGGCCCGTCTGACGTTCTTGGAAGCTGTCCTGGAAGCCTATCTGGGCCGACTGGGGGCCCTCTTGGGGTGCTCCAGGGCCGTCTTGGAGGCCATCTTAGGCGTCTTGGGGGCGTCTTTAGCAGTCTTGGGGCCCTCCTGGTGCAGTCTTGGGAGCCTCTTGGGCCGTTCTTGGGCCATCTTGGAGGCCCCATCGGCAATCTTGTGGCGATCTTTAGGGGCTCGTGGGCCGTCTCGGGCTGACGGTATGCCGAAAAGACGCAAATGCCACAATTCTTCAAACATTTAAGAGAATCATCGATTTGGCTTCGACCCTTCCTGGATGTCCTCTTGGAGGCCTCTTGGGCCGTCTTGGAGGCCTCTTGGGCGCTTCTTGGGCCCTCCTGGACCGTTTTGGAGGCTTCGTGGGCGGACTTGGAGGTATCTTGAACCCTCTTGGGCTGTCTTGGAGGCCATCTTGGAGGCTTCTTGGAGACCATCTTGGGCCATCTTGACGGTCTTGAAACCCATCTTGAACCGTCTTGGGACATTTGTTGCGGAGAATTCCGCGCCTTTCGGTTGGCCTGCGGGACGGGCCGAAGCCCCTAGAACCGAACCGTCTAGTGTCCAGCACGCCCGCCACCATTGTGGCAAGCCAACAGGGGGCGGCGGATCGAATGGCCTCCTTCGGTCCATCCCGCCACCTTGCCTGGGTTGTGGGAAGCCTATTGGATGCTCGTTGGTATCTGTGAGGCCTCTCGGGTGCCGCTTGGAGCCGCCAGTTTGGAGGCCTCTCAGATGCTGTTTTGAAGCCTCCAGGGGCCTCTTGGGGGCTTCTTGGGGGCCGCTTGAGGCCTCTTGGGGCCTCTTTAGCGCCTCTTGAGGCCTCCTGGGGGCATCCTGGAGCGGAAGGCTCGGATTTTCGATTCGGGTTCCCTCTCTTGAGACCCTTTGAGGCCGTCCTGGGGCCCTTAGGCCGTCTTGGGCCCCTCTCGGGCCGTCTTGAGGCGCTATGAAGCCATCTTGGGGCCCTCTTGGGTGCCTCTTTGGCCGTGTTCGGATGGTCTTGGGGGCATTTTTAGCCGTCTTGGAGCGTCGGAAAGCCGAAAAGGCCCGAATGCAACAATCCTTCAAACATTTCAGAACATGAGTTTGGTCTCTTGGGGCCCAATTGGCATGTCTCTTCGAGGCCTCTTGCTTGGGGCATGTTGGAGGCCTCTTGGGCCTTCTGGAGGCCATTGCGCGTCTTGGACGATCTTTCGGTGACTCGGGTTGCTCGTGGGCCGTCTTTGGGGGTCTCGTAGAGCCCTCTTGGCCCGTCTCGGTCCATCCTCTTGTGCCAAACAAGTTCGCAAGCCACCACGCGCTGCATGGAGCCTAGGGGAAACGCGGGGAGCCCCGCCAAATGTGAGAATGTTGGGTCCGGTCCCGGCAGAGCCTCCTCAGGAGTGAGGGCTGAGGCTCCTGGGTTGAGGCCAGGCAGAGGACCTGAGGACACGCCCACTTCGTGCCCAGAGGCATGGTAGCGGAGTTTCCCAGTATTGTACTGTTGTTTGTTGGCTGAAGACCTTTTGCGGTTAGGTTCGATGGGGAGGAAGGATCGCGCCGCATCGCCGATGCATCGGCGATGCGGCTCGATGTGGGGACCGATTCTCTTCACGCTGGCGTTGCAGCTGCAACGCCGATGTCGCCGATGCATCGGCGACGCATCGGGATTGTATGGGCGATGCGGCTCGATCCTCCGACCCAACCTACTCGGACCCATTTGAGTGGCCTCCACCAACGACACGTTCTCATCCCCCTCTTAGACACACATCTACTTTGGTGTAAGGGTGCATTGCCATGCGCAGTGTTCCTGACTTGTCTTATCCGTAAGGTGACTTCGCCCCATGCCGCCGGCCCCTTGTGCCGGATAAAATGGGAGATGCAAAAGCTAGATCATGAGGTCTGGGCGCCGCCGTGAAGCAGTGTCGGGACCTGCTTGTTTTTCGACCCTGCCACCGAATTTCAGAAATGTAGCAAATCCTGTGTGTTTTTAGACCCTGACCGTACGGATCTGCATGAGGGGTGCCGCCGAATTTCAGAAATGTGGCAAATCCCCTTTGTTTTTGGACCCTGACCCTGTCGATGTGCGTGAGGGGTGCCGCCGAATTTTAAATATGTGGCAAATCCCATGTGTTTTTTTTTAGACCCTGACCGTACGGATCTGCATGAGGGGTGCCGCCGAATTTCAGAAATGTGGCAAATCCCTTTGTTTTTGGACCCTGACCCTGCCGATGTGCGTGAGGGGTGCAAGCGAATTTCAGAAATGTGGCAAATCCTCTGTGTGTGTGTTTGCAGCCTGAACCTGGCGATCTGCGTGAGGGGTGCCAGCAAATTTCAGAATGTGGCAAATCCCATGTGTTTGTTTTGAGTCTGACCCTGCCGATCTGCTTGAGGGGTGCCAGCAAATTTCAGAAATGTGGCAAATCCCATATGTTTTTGGACCCTGACCCCGCCGATCTGCGTCAGGAATTTCAGAAATGTGGCAACTCACATTTGTTTTGGGACCCTGACCCCGCCGATCTGCGTGAGCGGTGTCAATTTTTACCCACCCCAGCAATTCAGAGCACACGCTCAGGGTGTGGTAAAAAGGTCCGTTTTGGGCATCCCTCCTCGCGCGGTCTATCAACAAGGAACAGTAAGCAGCAAGAAGCAGAACTGTAACAGTGGAAACTGGAAGCTGCAACTGGCACAGGAAACTGCGAACCTTCGCCCTACAGCCTGGTGGCCCCACAAGGGGGCCGGCGGATTATTGTTCCTCCTCTTCCTACGCCTTCCCCATTCTCCCTCCTCGTCCTCCCTCCCCCCCCTCTTGAAGGGCAACGTTAGGGGCGGAGGGCTTATGGTGGAGAGCATCGGCCCCAAATCGCGCATTGATCGCCGATACGGGCCCGATAGCCCACCCTGCACAGGAACCTGCCGTCTCGCTGTCGAGGGCCTATCTACGATGTATCGCCGATTCCAGGTCGATGTCCCCCCTGGAATGTGATAGTTGACATTCCCCTTCACTTTCTGCACACAGATCCAATTCGGTGTCACGTTGTATCGCAAGCTGCAGTTTTTGCCGCAAGGGTGATCAGCAGACCACGGGTCGCACGCGCTCTTGTCTTGTCGTGTCCTCATCCTCTCCTGAATGCACCATCCTTCCTCATCCTCCCCCCTCGTCCTCCCCGACAGGAGCCTTCTCGGCTGTAGCCCGGTGCAGGCGTGCATATTGGCAACGGCCTTGTCCCTGTCGTCCTCCGCGTTCGCCTTGCAGATCCTCGACCAGGCCAAGGACGCCCGTCGTCGCTGCCGCCGACGCCGCATCTCGGGAGAAGGATCGAGGATTGACATCTTCGCGTCGTAAACAAAAACAATGACGCAAGGTGTTTGGTGAGTTTCGCCTTTCCAGGGCCCCACAACTCAGGAAGAAAATCGTGTCCCGCGAAGGGGTCCAGACCTCCGGAAGTCCCTGTTGCCAGCAAACGACACGACGTCGGACGCCTGTCATTATTGCGCTTCGATCCGGAAGGCTTTTCCACAGACTTCGGCTTCGAGGGGGGGTGGCCCAGGCCTGGCTCCAGCGAAGCGTCAGAGTCCATAATCTGGGCCGAGGGGAGTCGACCAAGACGGACC
The DNA here is from genome assembly GCA_963575745.1 of Prorocentrum cordatum. Lineage (NCBI taxonomy): Eukaryota > Dinophyceae > Prorocentrales > Prorocentraceae > Prorocentrum > Prorocentrum cordatum. The sequence goes on from CAUYUJ010015350.1 coordinate 6,285, forward strand.
CCGGAAGGGAGATTCCAGGGATCAGTTGCGGGAGAGGTTTGCGTCAAGTCTGGTTATGTAATTACACTAGAGAAAAACCCCAAAGATCGACCGGGAACCTGGGAACCCGGAACCCGTCGAAAATCGGGCCGGAACCAATGACCAGGAACCCAGGAACCCGGAACCGGGAACACGGGAAGCCAGCCGGCCACCAAAATCGGCGGACCATTTTCGCCAAAGCATTCAATTTTCGCTAGAACCCCTTCAGTGCAAGCGCTGGTTGGGGAACGTGCATCCGTGTATGTCTTGTGGTGCCGCCCGCTTTGGCAACTGCGTGGCTGCCGGCATGTCCTTCCAGGGCCTCCGCGGTCGGGCGTGGCTCTGCATGCGTCAGCTTCCATCCTGACCCAAGATCTGCAACGCCCGGTGGTAATTGGACCGAGCGCGCCCCGCCTTGGTGCAGGCTGCGGTATTGTCACCCTGCCCCTGCGCCAGTGTACTGATTCCATTCCATTCCCGAATGTTATATCCTTGCCACCCCCTTGGCCATCCTGCCGCGCTCGTGTTCCCATCCGCCTGTGGGCTGCCGTCCAGGGGGCTCACTAGGCGCAGCGTCGTCGTCCTCCTCCTCCTCGTCCTCCCCCTCCCTCTACCCTTCTCCATCCGGCCTCCTCCCCCGTCTCCGCTCGTTCGTCTCACCGTCCTTCCTCCTTCGTTCATGCCGTATCAGCATAGGAATAACTTTCTTTCTATGCGTGTGTATACGTGTGAATACATATATATATATATATATATACATACACAAAAATAAGCAGACATCGGTATATATATAAACATATATATATATACACGTATACACACATATCTATATATATATATATATATATATATAGTAGTGGCCTCCGGCCAGTGCTGCCGATCCGGGGTGCTACCGACTCTGCTTGCAACGGAGGACCTTTTATGTTTAAAAGAAGAGCGCTCGCTCGAGACATCCTCATAAGATAGTGATGTTGAACTCGCCTGGGCAACCCTCGGATATTCGAAAGTGACGACCTCGCGTGAACAGCTAAACTCATGGGGTGTCCCCTCCCGCCTTCTGGTCCCGAATGGCGTCAGCCATGGCGTCAGCCCCCGCCCCCCCCCGACGACTTTCCCCTCCCGGCCCTTAATGATGGCGTGAGCCATGGCGTCAGGGCTCCTTCCCCCACCCGGATCCCCCTCCCGGGCCTGAATGGCGTCAGCCATGGCGTCAGCCCCCCCCCTCCCCTCGACTTCCTCCTCCCGGGCCTGAATGGCGTCAGCCATGGCGCTCCCCTTCCCCCCCCCTCCTGCCCATGGCGTTCCCCCCTTCCCCCCCCCCTTCCTCCCGGGCCTGATTGGTGTCCCCCCCTCCTCCTTCCCTTCCCGGGCCTGAATGGCGACAGCGCCCCGCGCCCCCCCCACCCCCCCCGACAGAGCGAAGCCCCCCCCCCCCTCCTCCATCCGGGCCTGAATGGCGTCAGCCCTCCCCCCCCCCTCCTCCCTCCCAGGCCTGAATGGCGTCAGCCCCCCCTCCCCCCCCCCCCCTCGACAGAGAAAGCCCCCCCCTGCCTCCCTCCCGGGCCTGAATTTCATTGCCGTTGGCCCCCCCCTCCTTCCTCCTCCTCCTATGGGCGCCCTCCCCCACCTCTTCCTTCCCGGGCCTGAATGGGGTCGCCCCCCGCCCCCCCCCCCCCCCCTCCCCCTCTTTCCCCTGAGTGGCGTCAGCCCTTCCCCACCCCCTTTCCCCTCCCGGGCCTGAATGGCGTCAGCCTCCCCCCCCCCCCGACAGAGCAAGCCCCCCCCTCCCCTCCTCCCTCCCGGGCCTGACCTGAATGGCGTCAGCCCCACCCCTCTCATCCTTCCCGGGCCTGAATGGCGTCAGCCCCCCCCCCCACCCTTCCCACAGAGCCAGCCTCCCACCCCCCTCTTTCCCTTCCGGGCCCTGAATGGCGTCAAGCCCCCCCCCCCCCCCCTCCCCCTCCTCCCTCCTCCCCATGGCGTCCCCGCTCCCCATGCCCCCTCCTCCCTCCCGGGCCTGAATGGCGTCAGCCCCCCTCCGCCCCCTCCTGCCTCCCTGGCCTGAATGGCGCAATGGCGTCAGCTCCTCCCCCTCCCCCCTCACGGGCCTGAATGGCGTCAGCCCCCCCCCCGCACCCCCCCGACAGACACAGCGAAGCGTCCCCCCACTCCTCCCTCCCGGGCCTGAAGGGCGTCAGGGGCCTCCTATCCTCCTCCTCCTCCTCCTCCTCCTCCTCCTCCTCCTCCTCCTCCTCCTCTTCCTTCCTGGGCCTGAATGGCGTCAGCCCCCTCGCCCCCTCCTCCCTCCCGGGCCTGAACGGCGAGGACAGAGGCTCTGTCGGAAAAAAGGAAGGAGATTTCTCGGAGAGGTGAGGTCTGTCCTGGAGGGGAGGGTCTGCGGGAGGGGGGGGCCTGTGAGAGCGGGGGGGGGGGGAGAATGCGGAAGAGCGGAAACGAATATGTCGGAAGGAGGGGGGGGGTCTGTCATGGAGGCGGGGGGTGGGGGCTTGTAGGAGAGAAAGCGGAAGAAGCGGAAAGGGATATGTCGGAAGGGGGGGGGGGGGTATTTTTCGGGGGGGGCTGTCGGAGGGGGGGGGCGTCAGAGAATAATATTCCTGTCGGAGAGAAGGAAGTGTGTGTGTGTGTGTGTGTGTGTGTGTGTGTGTGTGTGTGTGTGTGTGTGTGTGTGTGTGTGTGTGTGTCTGTGTCTGTGTCTGTGTCTGTCTCTGTGTGTGTGTGTGTGTTCGTGTGCGTGTGCGTGTGCGTGTGCGTGTGCGTGTGCGTGTGCGTGTGTGTGCGTGTGTGTGTGTGTGTGTGCGTGTGTGCGTGTGTTTTCTTAGTGCGTTCATCGTGCATGTTTTTGTTCAGCTCACCTCTGCAGTCAGTGCCGTGCGACCCTTGCCCGCGCCGACCCCAACACCGCCGCCAGCAGCTGTTCAGGTTTAGGCTAGCGCTCCAGCCCGCCACGAGCGAGCGCACGCACGTGGGTCTGAACAGTTTGCTTTCCGTGAGATGAGAGCTTCTCCTGGGGAAAAGCTTGCTTGATTATGCTTGTCAGTACGTGTGTTCAGATACTCACGAGCTTCGCTCACCACATCCTCGTGGGGATCAACGGTGTCTCGGGGGACGTCTTGGGCCACGTGCTGAAGTTCACGGATCTAGCATATAGCATTTCAGGGTGTGTTCGTGACGGTGTGGAGAAATCATCGGCTTGGGATGTTGTACCGCAGTCACGATATACGTATCAGTTCATGCCTGTGAAGCTTATGTTGCTCGTACGTCTTGTGCTGTTCATGGTTATTTACTTCACTGTCACAATCTGTGGGTTTTGCAGATATGGCGACACGTCCTGTATTCTCCGCTCACTCGCTACCCTTTTGTGCACGTCTGGTCAGGTTTGTGTGCGATTGGTTGTGCTGTCGACGGATGGCCGACCAACGTTTCGTGCACCTCATCCCGAACCCTACCTGTTACTCCCAGAGGTGTGCGGCAAACAAAACTCTCCATAATCAACAGGACGATTTCCGTTGCCCTGGCTACGGTACATATCGACGTTCTCTGATTGCATTGACTCTTTGCCTTTGTTTTCAGACTTCATCGGCAAACATTCGGAAGCACAGCGACCAGGCGTTTAAACTATTTCTGGAATCGTACACCCCTCTCGGGGCTGATGATGCCCCTGGCCGTGTTTTCAATCAGCGTTTACGACGACGGATCCGAATTTTAGGAAGCTGGTGTGAAGATTTTCCGTTGGGACAGAGATGTGCGAGTACCCTGAACGTGCCACTTCATCCATCACAGTTTTGCGTCGGCTCCCTTTGGCACGTCCTCACCCCGACAGTGTCTCCGCTCATGGTAGAAGCTCTGAAGACTCCCCAGCAGGACATGGTTAACATTCTTAGCAACCCAACCTATGCGTTGGGCACGCCTTTCATGGCTCAGCTGTACGTTGTCACAGTATGTCTGAGTATCCTACGGATACGACAGCTGTGGACGTCGGGGAGACGTTTGCAGCGGAGGGGGCAGCACATTACACGATCCTGTACACCCTCAACGGAGGCAGCCCTCTCACGACGTGGTGTTGCAAATTTCGTTCAGTCGCTGGCGATCTTCACCTTTCTTGACATGCAGTTGCGTGTATGCTTCAGGGCCGGTGATATGACCAACGGAGATATGAGCTTCTTATACCAGTTTGGGAGCGTACGTCTATATATTGGACAGGGTCTTGTAGCACGAACTTCGTCTATACGATCGGGGGTCCTCAGCCGCCTACGGGAACACCTAAGGGGCCTCCAGTGTGCTAGGGCTGGCCATCCACATCCTGGTCCCCATCGGTATCGCTGCCTACTCCGAGGTTGTGAAAAGTGGTTATTTTTTCTGGTAATAGATACTATGCCCGCTGCGCGGGCACACAGCGTGGAGAGTGCCCGCGCGGCGTTCTGCCGTCCACGAGCCAACAACCTTGGAATTTCAGCGCGTGTCCCTCGAGGCCGCGGTTGTCGGCCTGCTGAAGGTGAACCCCTGGGCCCGTCCAGACCGCGACGACGACGCGGACGGGCCTCCCGACGACGACCCCTTGACGACCCCACCCGAGATGCTCGAACGCCGGGATCTGTTTGCCCAGGCGCAGCTCGATCGGCTCTGCCAAAGGTTCGCGGGGCACCAGAGGCACCTCGTTCTTCGGAAGTCTTGGCAAAGGACTCGGGGGGCAAGTTTTGGAAGTCTGCGACCTCCGCTCTCGGGGTCAAGTCGATGGTCTTGGGGAAGGGCTTCTTAGCATATATAGCCGTGGGCATGGGCTCCTGCTGGTTCGCTGGGTGGCCGCACGTCCTAAGCAGATATCATGGGCCACTGCGCGTAAACACTACGACACGACCAGCGACCATGCGTACGTGTTCTGGCACAGGCGCACGCTCCTACCACATTTTCATGGCCGCATACGGGCCGAAGGCACCATACGTGCATACCTACATGCACTACGCCTCCCACCTCCAGGCCCCTTGGTCTTTATTGTCCGCACTGCTTCGCAGCTCGCACCTGCTCGACAATGGCTCCGCGAGGTATGTCAACATGTTCGACCCTTTCGGCCCGCCTGGTTTCAGCAGTTTCGGAAAGCCACCCGTCTCATGGTCAAGCCTGAAAAGACGTTCAAAAAGCAGTTTGTGAACTGGGGCAGGTTTTTGAAGGATATGGATATTTCACTCTTGGACTCGGTGGATATAGGCGGGCTACACCAAGCAGCCCGTGGTGAGGACATGTACAGAGCGCAGGTGAATGCACGTGCGACTCTTTCTTCTGGGATTGGTCCGACTGAGCTTGTCTCCGCCAGTGCAAAGTGGTTGTTTCAGGCGGGCGTCGATGTTGCCAGCCTGCCCGCGACCTCGAGGCACCCGGCCTTGTTTGAAGGCCACGGCGAGGCATGCTCCCAGTTTGTCGAGACGGAGGCGCCCTCACCGCCTGGACCCGAGGAGCTGGCCGCGACACTGGAACAGCAAAAAACATCCCTGGCCTGCTCCGTGGGAGACAAGGACCCCAACACCCTCTGGCTCTTCGACCCCGCGTTCCAGGTCCTCCGACGGTTATCGATGCTCAGCCGTGCAAAATCCAGATGGAGCCGCTGCCCGCCACCCCTCCCCCACGCCCTCACCCTGTATCGCTTCTTATACGACAGTACTATACCTAAGAGTCTCCGAGGTCGGTTTCAGGGTAAGTTTACGTGCGACAATATCCCGTACATCTACTCTACCATCAAGCCAAAGCGTTGGCGTGGAGATGCTGAGTGCCCCCATGAAGGCCGCCGCCAATGTCGTGATCCCTCGCATTCATGTATGAGAAATATAATTAGTTTTATCGGTCTACCCTCACGGCATCCTTATCGACTGCTCGGCCGTGCACATCGTTTCTTGTGTGATCTAGCCTGGCCAGGATGGAGCTTTGACCCATTGGAAGTTGCAGTGCCGCGTCTTGCCCGTGAGGCAAAAGTCCTGTCGCCCCCCCTTGCGCTCCTTTCGCTGCTCACGCTGTGGACGTGAGATGTCAGGCCTTGGAGTGCTTGTGGCAGACGCTGGACAGGCGTATGCAGATATACCTATTCCCCTGATCTGGAATTGCTTGGATCGTCTCTTTCTCCGCTTTGATGAGATTCTTAAGTGCAGGACTGTAACAGTGTTCCGTACCCGACGGTCCCGTTGTCGTCTCGGTGGGCATGTTGAGGGACGTCTGTGGGATCGCGTGGCCTTCTACTGTAGCAGTGTGAAGAGGGCCCTTACAGGTCTCATAAGTATGCGTTTCTTTAGGCTGGGAAACATATGCATGGAACAAAAGAAGGGGGCACCAATAGGAGGACCTCTCTCGGGTAACGTACTACATGTTGTACTTAGCGAACAAGAGTTGCATTGTGATATGAAATGAAAAAAACAGAAAACAAACACTCTGCACTGGATTATATGCCGACGATGTGTTGTTATTCTCAAACCTGTATTGCCCTTCTTGCTTGGGTCTGATTATGCACGGCGTGTATTCTGGCATTGTAAAGTTCAATATTGAGCCTGAACAAGCTCCTTTGGTGTGTTGTACGGTGGTCGCGTTATATTTTGAAGTTGGTCTACGCATATCATATACAGGCGTACGCACGCTCATGATACACAAGAATGAGGCCTTCGCAGTCACGGGCGACCCCAGACACTACAAGGAGAAATCGCCCCCACCCTTTCTTGGCCTTCTTTCTGCACGTGTTCTAGGACAACTCCGAGGTGAGCTTAAAGGTAGGCTACGCCGCTGGGGCACTTATGACCTGACTATTGATAATTGGATGGTCCTGATCTGTGTTGATATGTTGTTCTTCTTCCGCCTCGGCTACCACCCCCGCCAGGTAAAACGTCGATGGGTTGATGTATTCCCTCCTGGGCCCCGTGAAGACCTTGCCCAATGTTGTTTTCACCTAGTTTCGAGGACCTGCAAACGCCTTGTCCCTGGACGAGAGCATCTTTTGGCTCTTTTTGAACAAGATTGCTACAGCCTTGCCCCCACCTCCACGCCACCAGTCCCGCTGAGTTCCTGCTGCAGAATGCCTTCTGGTGGGAAAGGGCGCTTCGGTGGGCGCCCCTGGCACGGCAAGGGCGGGGGTAAGACGTTCGCTCCTCGCTGCGGCGGCTGCGGGGGCGCACCGAACTGGCCCCAACAAGTCCCGCAGCAACAGTCCCAAGGAGGCTTCGTGGATATGGTGGGGCAGATGAATGGTTTCATGGAAAAGGTGCAGGCGCTGGGGGCCATGAGCACCCTCGGCGCGACCCTGGGCCAAGCGCAGCTGTCGCAGCAGCAGCAGCAGCAGCCCGCGAACTCAACCCAGCCTTCAGTCCAGCCGACCACGAGCCCGACCCCTCCAGCCCGCGAGATGGCCGAGGCCGTGATCACCGTCCATGAGAGTCGGGAGCGCGACCAGCAGGGAGCTCGCCCGTCAGGCGACAGCCGCCTTCGGACGACGATCGACCGCCTCTCGACGATGGTTGGCGGCGCGGCTCGCGACTCGGACACGTTCGAGGCGGCGTTGGAGGCCAGTGGTGCCTTCAAGCGACCGCGGGCGGAAATGGGCGCGCTCTCCAAGACGGTGGACGCCCAGGGCCGCCAGCTTGGCGAGGTGCAGAAGACCTCGGAGACGACGGCCGACGACTGCCGTGCGATTCGTGCCCTGCTCGAAGGCCGTGCTGCACGCGAGCCCTCCTCTCCGTGGACTCCCGCTGGTGGGAAAGGCGGCCGCCGCGGTACCAGGCGGGAGGGGGGCGTCGCTGACGACGGCGAGTTCGCCCCGTTGTCATCCGACCCGCCGGCAGGCAACCTCGCGAACCAGACGATGCACATCGAGCTTATCGGCTACCTGGGCGTGGGCAAGACCCGCCCCGACATGACCGAGCTCACCGACTCGCTCGACAACGACGCGAAGATCGCCTACGGCGAATGGTGGAGCACCGTCAAGACGTGCAAGGGAATCGTGCAGCGGCGCACAAAATTCACTTCCCTTGGTGCGACTTCGGAGCAGATAAAAACGGCCCTGTTCAAAGATATTGGTGAGTTGATCTACGCCCACTTGACGAGTGCAGGATCGTGGGCACCCGAACCCCTCCAGCAGATTAAGTTATCCTGAACGAGTACCCCGAAGAGCCTGGAGGCGACGACGACGGACCCAGATACCGCTACTGGGTCTACTCTTACTCCCTCACCACCGACGGGAAAGCCTACCCCTCGATCTCTACCCTCGTTCTTGCCCCTACTCGTGCCGTGCATCACATTAAGTCTGTGTATTCTGGTGCTCTGGACAGCCTATCAAGCCGGCCTGTTCGTGGAGCAACTTCGTCAAGTCACCGAGTTTGCCTGCGAGCATGTCATGACTACGATGTTCTCTGCTCTCCCCCTAGCCTTTGGTGGTTGGGTCGCCTCATCGATTTTCGGAGTCCAGCGGGGGGTTCGCTGAAAAGCAGGTTTTGAGGCGGCTGCCCCGATGGCAGCAGCAATTACAGAGTCTCTAGTGACGTCTGGTCCATTCCCAGTGTCATTGAATGCAGGAACGGCGTGGATCACTCGTGTTGCGGTGGTTTCAGTATGGGCGCCGTGGCATACTCACTTCATATCTAGCAATCAGACAGCCAGATTCTTATGTATTTACTTTTTGCATGGCAATATGCTGGTAGCAGTTCCCAGTTGTTCTGAAGAAGTTGGGTAGCACTGCTTGGGGTACCACGCCTACACCTTCCGCCACACCGTCCTGTTTTGAGGACCCCTAAGTTTTGAGCCCTCAATAGTCTCTTGCAGGTTGTGCCGCACTCCTAATTCCGAGGCCTTTCGGGCACGAGCTCCGTGGGGGCCCCTGGTCACCCGCTGGGGCCCCTGGGCCTGACTGGCTCACCTGAACCCGCGTTTTTAGGTTTGCTAGCTTGTAAATCCCTCCCTGCAGAAGTCTTGGGACGGTCTGTGTGTGCGTGTGCGTGTGTTTTCTTAGTGTTTTCATCTTGCATGTTTTTCAGCTCACCTCTGCAGTCAGCGCCGTGCGACCCTTGCCCGCGCCGACCCCAGCACCGCCGCCAGCAGCTGTTCAGGTTTAGGCTAGCGCTCAAGCCCGCCACGAGCGGGCGCACACACGTGGGTCTGAACAGTTTGCTTTCCATGAGATGAGAGCTTCTCCTGGAGAAAAGCTCGCTTGATTATGATTGTCAGTACGTGTATTCAGATACGAGCTTCGCTCACCACACCCTCGTGGGGATCAACGGTGTCTCGGGGGACGTCTTGGGCCGCGTGCTGAAGTTCACGGATCTAGCATATAGCACTTCAGAGAGTGTGTGTGTGGGTGTGTTGTGTGTGTGTGTGGGGGGGGGGGGGAGCTTGTGCGATCAGTGAATTCCGTTGGAATTCGCCACCCCCACCCCCCCTCTCCAGAGCGAAGCTTGAGCGAGCTCAAGCCCATGCTCTCACAAACTCACACACCGGATCTGCGAAATTTTGTTGGGGGGCGCTGTCGGGGGGGGGTCAGAGAAGAAGATGCCTCTCAGAGAAGGGGGAAGTGGGTATGTGTGGGAGGCGGGGGGTTTGTGCGTTCAGTGAATTCCGTTTGAATTCCCCCCCTCTCCAGAGCGAAGCTTGAGCGAGCTCAAGCCCATGCCCTCACAAACTCACACGCCGGATCGGTGGATTTTGGGGGGGGTGTTGGCGGGGGGGGGGTCAGAGAAGAAGATGCCTCTCGGAGAAAATTGGAAAGTGGGTATGTGTGGGAGGCGGGGGGCTTGTGCGTTCAGCGAGTTCCGTTTGAATTCGTCTCCTCCCCCCCCTCTCCAGAGCTTGTGCGTTCAGTGAATTCCGTTGGGATTCATCCCTCCCTTTTTCCAGAGCGAAGCGTCCCCCTCCCCCTCTCCGGAGCTTGCGCGTTCAGTGAGTTCCGTTGGAATTCACCCCTCCCCCCCCGTCTCCAGAGCGAAGCGTCCCCCCCCCCTCTCCAGAGCTTGTGCGTTCACTGAATTCCGTTGGAAGTCGTCCCCCCCCCTTTCCAGAGCCTTTGCGTTCACTGAATTCCGTTGGCATTCGCCCCCCCCTTATCCAGAGCGCAGCTTGAGCGAGCTCAAGCCCACGCTCTCGCAAACTCACACGCCGGTGGATCGTTCGCATTCGATATCTCCTTCTCCAGAAAAGTGTTCGCTGGAGAGACCAACACCTCTTCCCAGGCAGGAGGCGGCGGAAGTGAAACGGGGCCGCCTCCGCCGGCTGAAGCTGGCCGGAGCCCGCGAAACCAAGCATTGGCGTTCCAAGAGGTGCCAGTCTGGGACCGGCCATGCATCGGGTATCGCCAGGACCCTAGGTAAAGGGACCCTGTTAGTAGCAGGGCCCCAGAGCCCCTAACCTGGCCAAAATCACTAAACCAGGTCTGCCGTGGCTGGTGTTTTTTCGGGTGACGGCAGCTCCAGTTAGTGAAATGGGGCGGGGGGGGCGTCCCCCAGTACACATCACTAAACCAGGCCCCACTAAACCCAGTTCTGCCAACGCCCGAGTGCAGTCCCTGGACCCCGCGCCCGCTTGCCTCCCAAGGACCGGTCTTCACTGCTGGATCGCTGCTTGGCAGGCGTGGGGTACGAGACGGGCCGCCTGCAGAGGCCGAGGAGAAAAAAGGTCCGAGCCTCGCCAGGACAGCAGAGCACGCTGCGTCGGAGGTCGCGGCCTCGGGAGGAGGCCTGCGGGGCTTCCCCGAAGTCCTCGGAGGTCCCTGGAGGCTTCCGGAGACCTCTGGCGGCACACGAGTGACCAGACACGCCAGGCGCGGTATAGGCTCATGCGGCGGCGATGGTGCGCCGGCGACGCCGGCGAAGGCGCTCAAGTCTGAGCTCCGAGCGACGCGGAAGCACCGAGGGACATGGTGACGCCACGAGACCAGACGGAATTCAACCTTGAACGATCGGGGCGGCGATCGGTTCAAGGTTGAACGATCGACGCGGTGTCAGCAACCTTTGCGCGCGCCGACGCCGCACGAATCTACTGTAGAAAGACACTCCGATTCTCCAGCCCCGACTCTTGCTCGAGTCGGCAAAACGGCATGAACATAGATTTTCGCAGGTCCGCGCGGAGATCTTAGCTCGTCTCTGAACCCCCCATCCCTGGCGCGCGGAGCGGCGCGCTAGGGGAGGCGCCAGTCACGGTGAGTGCGGGGACCAGCGCTGATCTAAGAAATCCGCGTGCACCTCCGAAAGTTTACGTTTATGCCGTGCTTGTTTGCTCTATGTTCAACCGTTGGCCTCGGAAAGCTCCTTCGGGTTGGGTGCTCTCGATCGTCGGTCTTCCCCAGCCCCCCCTCCCCTGGCGAGGAGCGCGGTACGGTGTACGGGCGGTCCGCTTTCGGCATATTGCTGTTCCAGGACCGTGCGTTGCCGCCGCTGATGACTGTGTGAAGGGATCGATGATGTGGCTGCCGCCGGTGATGAGGATGGGGATGATGATGTTGATGTTGCTGATGATGATGCTGCTGATGATGCTGATGATGATGCTGCTGGTCACGATAAAGATGATGATGCCGATGATGATGCTGATGATTTCGAAAATGATGATGCTGGTGATGATGGCGATGCCGATGGTGATGATAATCAGGAGGATGAGGAGGATGATGAGGCGAATGAGGAGGATTATGAGGATGAGGATGATGATAAGGATGACGAGGATGAGGGTGAGGATGAGGATGAAAATCAGAATGAGGCTGAGGATGAGGATGAGGATGGTGATGGTGATAGTGGTGTCGATGATGAGGATGAGGATGAGGATGAGGATAAGGATGATGATGCTGATGCTGATGACGATTATGACGATGGTGATGTGTTTGCTGATGCTGATAATGATGAGGAGGAGGGGGAGTAGGATGAGGATGAGGATGAGGATTAGGGTGATGGTGGTCAAGATGATGTTGAGGATTATGATAATGGTGATGGTGGCGATGATGATGGTGATGCAGATGCTTAGGATAATGGGTGGTGGTCATGCGGATGATCATGCTAAACATGAACCTGACCATGTGCATGATCATGATCATGATCATGTCAATTGAGACGCTGACGATGATGGTTATGACAATGAAGATGATGATGCCGCCGCTGTTCCAGGATCTCGTCGTGCCGCTCCTGCTGGTGTTGCTCCCCATCCTCAGTGTCGGGCAAGGCTTTTGTCCCGCGCGCCCGAGAGAGAGAGAGACAGAGACAGAGAAAGGAGAATAAGAAGAAGAAGCGGAGGGATCATAACAGTGATAATAAGATATTGCACGGCGCCGCTGTCCGTGAGTCTAAGATTGCTCCTGGCAGCGACGATCTTGAGCTTTCATGGTCAATACTGCGACTCTTGCTACACTGCTACCTCGACTCCACCATCAACCTACGACAACTATCACCGCTACTGTCTCGACCCGGCTCCACCTGGACTAGCGACGCCTCGCGACTCCCCCGCGACTCTACCGCCATTATTTCGACTCCCACCTCCTGCACACCCTCTCCATTCTGAAGGGTCCGCCCCCCATGAACCGCCAGGCGTGGCCCCGTCCTGATTCCACCCGTCCGGCAGGGGGCCCTGGTGAACGGGTGCGGGTATGGTTACGCCTTCCTCCCTCAATTCTTTCTTCCTCCTCCTGCTCCTCTTCTCCTCCTCCTCCTCCTCCTCCTCCTTTTACGTTAGCCCGGCTTAAGGATGCAGCCTGTAGCGATCTTGGAAGGATTCCTCCTCATCCTCCTCCTCACCCTCCTCCTCCTCCTCCTCCTCCTCCTCCTCCACCTCCTTTGACGTTAGCCCGGCTCAAGGATGCAGCCTGTAGCGATCTTGAAAGGGTTTTTCCTCCTCCTCCTCCTCCTCCTCCTCCTCCTCCTGCTCGTCGCCTTCCTCTCGGTTTTCCTCCCCTCCTTCCTCCACTACCTCGTTTCCGCCCCTCCTTCCCCGCCCCCATCCTCCCTCGCCCTGGCCCCGGCAGCCTCCTCGTCGCCCTCCCCGAATGCTCGCCGCCAAGTCGCCCGCGCGAAGGCCACGCTTCGGACGCCGCGCGGCCGCGCCCGCCGCCCGAGAGGCATCCCGGCGCTCGTCGGGGCGATGAAGGACGCCGGCATCAATGCGGTGCTGGCGTTGTCCCCGCTGTTCGTGGGCGGCAAGTGGTTGCCGTCCTGAGCCTCGCAGGAGGAGGAGGCGGAGGAGGAGGAGGAGGTGGAGGAGGAGGCGGAGGAGGAGGAGGTACCGATGCCGCTGCTCGTTCTGCAAGGCCCTCGTCGCCACGGCTGCATTCCCCCCCTCGAAGTGCTGGTCAGAGTGGACCGTGGGAGCGGTCTGCGGAGCAGCTTGTGCCGTCCCTGGAGCCCGCGGCGCGCGTCAAAGGGGGTGGCGTGGGCGGGGGGTGGCCTTCTCACAGGAGGCAAGGGTGAGGTCGGGCCTGTCCCTTTACAGGGGGAATATTCAAAGATAGTCACAAAATCCCTGGGGACGATTTTTGGTATTATGTTTGAGCATTGTGGGGGTATTTGTTTGTTTGATTATTTTTGTTTTTCGTTCAAGATCCGCCTTTAGAGGGACAGGCCCGACCTAAGGCAAGGGTGGGTCTTCTTGGAAGCTGGAGGGGCCTGTGTTCTTGGAGGGGCCCGGGAGCTTAAGAGAAGCCCTTTTGGAAGGAGGCCTTCCCCCTCGTGCTGCTCTTCTGTCGGGCATGCCCCTCCACAGGAGGAGCATTCAAGAACAGTCACAAGATAGTCTGGGGGCGATGCGTCGTGCCATCTGGGGACTACCTTGAGAGTCTTCTTGGGATCTGTGTCAGTGTGATTGGCCCTCAAAGCCCACCTGTAGGCGTAGGAGGACATGCCCGACCCAAGGCTACCCCTCTGCGCGCGCCGCCAGGCACAGAAAAAAAACGCGTCCTGGAGGAGACGCGTGGTGCCTGTGTTTCTGCTGCCGCCGTCGGCCTCCCGTGGGGCCCCGGAGGGGGCCGTCGAAGCAACGGCGGCTCGGGGTGGAAGAGGCCCCAGGGTTCGAGCAGCAGAGGGGGAAAAGGAGGTGCCCACACCTCGATCTGCCCTTCCCTCGTCTTCCACTTGTGGGGGCCTCCTGGGCGGCCCTCGTCGCCACCGCCGGGTTCGCCTCGAGATCCTGTTCAGAACGCTCCCCAGAGGAGAGTTCCTGGGAGCAGCGGCATGGGTACTTTTTGGTCTCCCCAGAGCAGGCGGACGGTAAGGGGGGGGATGTGGCGCACTGTTCCAGCACCCCGTGGGGCCGCAGTGGTGTCTGATGTTCTCTTGGCATCGCTCCGACGTGTGCATTTTTTCTCGGCGAGAACCATCGAGGACCATCCTGGACCATCGAGCAAAAAAACACACACGAAACCAAAAAAGGCACGGGTGATGGACGTCCGAGCGACGGCAAGAAGAAGAAGAAGAAGAGGTGTGCGGTTACCGATGTAGGAGGTGTTTTTTTTGTTCCTTGGCCGCTGTGTTGCACTGATCATCGTTGGCTTGTTGATGAGAGGTGTGCGAAAAGCCGGGGCATGAAGGGGGAGCAGGAACCACCCGGAAGCATGGAACAGTATGGGAAATTCTTGAATTCGTGTTGATTCATGTGGGTCCCCCCGGGCCCCTTTATCGTTCTCCATTCCTTTGCGCCTGCTGAGGGACTTCCTGGGGGCCTCGTGGGGGGCCCAAGGGGGGAGGCTTTTCAGGTGTCCTGTGGGTTCCTGGGTGCTCTTCTGGTTTTTTGCCTGGGCCTCGTAGGGGCACTTGGGAAGATGTGGCGGCCGCGCCGTCGATGCTCCGCGAATTGGGGCTCACTTCTCTTGCGCAGCTCGGGAGGGAGAGCTGAAAACGTGTGGCGCGTCGCGCGTGAGATGCTTATCGGACGGAACAGAGGGGGTCCGGTGGGCGGAAGAGGGTCGGCGGAGAAGGAAGAGGAGGAGGAGGAGGAGAAGGAGGAGGAGGAGGAGGAGGAGGAGGAGGAGGAGTAGATGAGGGGGCCGACCTGGGAGGCACACTCGTGGGGGCTGGGCCCTGGTGCCTCTCCGAGTTGCTCTCCAGGGCTCCTCTTTACGGTCCCTGAGGCCAGGCCCTCTTGAGCGCCTCTTGCATCGTGCATGGGGCCCGTCGTGTGTAGATTCTGCGTCCACCTGTGCGTCTCTTGGGTCCCCTTTGCCAAGCCTGGTGGCCTGTCGGGATATGCCTTGGAGGAGTTGGCAACCTGAGAGGATGAGATGGGGATGAAGGGGGCGACGACGAGATGGAGGGCGATGACCAGTAAGAGGAAAGCCGCGTCTTGTGAGCATGGGTTGTGGGATGTTTTTGTGCTTGGGGGAGTACCCAAACATGATGTTGGACCCAGGAGAGGGGGAAAACGAGGAGGGGTGACAGCCAACTGCCTCGCACGCCTTTCAAACCCCGTCAGACGGGGGCCTGTTGATTGTCCCCCCCCCAGTGACATCCACCCGACTGGTTTCAGGACCCGTTTTCCATCAGTACCCACCCCCCGTTCCCTCCTGCTGAGGTTGCTGGGGCAGGCCTTCGGCTTCGTCGCGCAGTCGCGGAACACGGTCGCCGCGGGGGGGGGGGGTCAGGCGATCGCAAACATGGATCACGGGGGCGTGGATTAGCGTCGGGTCCCGTTTCTAATTGGACAATCGCGGACTTCCGCCGCCGAACGAGGCGGCACGGGCCGCATCTTGGGGAGGGCACCTCCCCCAACCCATGGATTCGGCGACCGCGCGCCACATCCGTGGATCGCCAGTCCATGCTTGCGCGCCCCCGAGGTGACGAACGAACAACACACACCCATACCCATAGGGGGGTCGTTGGGAGGAGTACTGGCTATGGGTATGGGTGCGGGATGTCAGGCCCTGGGGAACGCTCCCGTTCGAGCGGGGACCCCCATCCGACAACACGCACCCATTGCCCTCTCCGACCCCCCTATGGATGTGGGTGTGTGTTGTTGGTTCGTCACGAGGAGGGCGGGGGGGGCTGCCCGGGACGCCGCGGCCGCTCTGCCAGGTGCGTCGGAGCGGTCGGGGCTGCTCTCGACGGGGTGCTTGCCCCGCGTCGGCGATGGGCGGCGCCAATCAGTATCGTGTAAGCGAGCCCCATCCCCATCCCCTTCGAGACCCCCACCAAATTACCCCCCCCCAGTTGGGGATACACTCCCTTCGAAACCCGAAGGGAACGGCCTAGATCCCCATCCAGGGGCGTGAATCGGCCAGTGGGGCCCAGGCCACGCCGCTGGGGATGGGGATCGGTTAAACGATACTTTTTTGGCTAGCGGCTCCAAGGCGACCGCCAGGGAGCGGGAGCGACGTCCAGGGCGGCAGAACGGTGCGAGTTTGCGAACACGGCCGCCAGTGTCGGCGAGCCAGCTCGCAGAACTACAGCAGAAGCAACTGCAGTAGGACATGCAATGAAAGCAAACGCACGTGCAATAAGCAAAATGCTCTACATCCTCGTCCTCCTCCTCCTCCTCCCCCTCCTCCTCCCCCTCCTCCCCCTCCTCCCCCTCCTCCTCCTCCTCCTCCTCCTCCTCCTCCTCCTCCTCCTCCTCCTCCTCCTAGGAGGGAGACGGGATGGCTTTCAGGAGCGGAGAGTCGCCGTGCTGGCGCCAGTCCGCGCTCGGTTAAACGATACGCGAAGCACGTTGTTTCAGTGGCGAGTCCTGTGAGCCTTGTGTGCCCTCTCCATTCCGTCTTTAGCGTCGGCTGGCGCCGATGTTAGCGTCAGGTAGTCGATGGGATCGCGTCGACTCGCGCCGATGTTGCATCGACTACCGTCGATCATGATCGAGTTGCGTCGATTCGGGAGAGCCGACAAGATCGCCAATCGTCGTCGATTTTACACATGGTCGCGCGCCCCCGCTGGGTGTTGCAAACTTATTATGTCGGCGGCGCCAACAGTCGCGCGGCGCGGGAGGGCCGCTATATTGGGCCACAGCAGGGGGAATTCCATCGAAGAAGAACAGCTCAGAGGAAGAAGAGGTACTGCTACCCTCCCTCGTTTTCCCCCTTTGGGGCTTTCTGAGAAGCCCTCGTCACCACCGCTGGGTTCGCCTCGAAATCCTGGTCAACAAGCACCCCGGGAGAGGTCTGGGGAGTAGCGGTATCGGTACCTGTTGGTTCCCGCAGAGCGGCATGCACATTGATTGTCGCAGCTTCGCGCAGATGTCTTGGATCGGCGCTTAGCCCCCTTGGTGGCGCCTGCAGCGCCGATCCACGAAATCCGGAAGTCATGCTAATACCGCTGGCGTTCTTCGATTGGCAATGCAGGAGCACCAGCGGCAACGCAGTCTGCGCATCAATTGAACAATTCGCGGCCGCGCGGCTGCTCTGCGGGAGGCTGACTCGAGCAACGCAGTTTGCCG
This sequence comes from Prorocentrum cordatum, assembly GCA_963575745.1. Classification (NCBI taxonomy): domain Eukaryota; class Dinophyceae; order Prorocentrales; family Prorocentraceae; genus Prorocentrum; species Prorocentrum cordatum. The sequence goes on from CAUYUJ010015350.1 coordinate 23,667, forward strand.
AGACTCAGTCTTTGTCCGCTCCCGGTTCTTGGCTCGACTTGCTCCCCCCGGGCCCCCGATCCTGGGGCACCTTCTCTTGGGGGTACCCCTAGCAACTCCCGAATTGTGAGCCACGAGGGCGGAGGAAAGGAACACAATCAATCCTCGATTCCCCAGAAAAATATAGGAAAATATGGGAAGTGGGGGGAAGACAAAAACCCAGAAAACATATGAAAATATGGGGAATTGTTTTTTTGTGTGTCTGTATTTGTGTGTCCTTGGGCCCCTTCCAAGTTGACGCGGCGGGCGCGGAGATGGGGACTGCCGTCGGGGGTGCGCGTACCGTCAGTCCGCATAGAGTTGGGATGGGCAGCTCTCCCACGGGTGCCCTTGCATCCTTGCCTCCTCGGTCCATCCTTGGCCACTTTTTCGTTGGCCGCGCCCCGATCGAAAGGCGTCGGAATGGGCGTCCAAGGCCCTTGCATCCGTCTCGCGCCCCCTTGCTAATTACTCGGGTTGACTGTACCCAGCAGTCCTTCACGCAGGTGTGGCGGCCCCTGGGGGGGGGGGCACCCGCGAGCGGCCAGGGGGGCGGCGCAGTGCGTTGGGACAGTGCGCAAGCCTCGCCAGATGCTGCGAACAGTGCAGCGCACATGCGGGGGACATCAACTGTCGGCGGCGAGCGAGGAGGTGAAGTGAGAAGGAGACGGCCTTCTCAGAAGGCGGCGGGACTTCTCAGAAGCCCTCGCCGCTTCTAAGAACTTTTTGGTGTCTTCGGGGAAGGCTTGTAAGACTTCTCAGAAGGCCTGGGGACCTCCGCGCCTCCGGAGAAGGCCCGCCCCTTCTCGCTTCCCCCCATCGCTCGCCGCCGAAGCTGCCCGCCCCACCGACCCCAGCCGCTTTTTCCACCTCTGGTCCAGCATCGGCGTCCGTGCCTCCCCGGCCGAGCCCGGAGGGCGCGGGCCTTGATCCTGGGCCCAGGGTGGGCATGGCCAGGATGGGTGAGGTGGGCAGTCGCCGTGCGCAGACCAAAAGAGGCATCGGTACGTGCTGGCCCGTGCCGCCGCCTTCGTGCGGGGGGTACACTGCCGTTTTAACACATGTTCCGCGTGCGGATCATGTATCAAGAATGCAGGGATTCAGTACTAAAAACAACGACGAGATCATGCATACATTCATTCAGAAATTAGCCATGTCTTAAAATCCAATATTTTTTAAAAATCCCACGTCTTAAAAATTGCCCTGTAGGTTCCCGGGGGGGCAGGCGGCAGCGCCCTTCGTCGAAGTCGCCGTGCGCCCTCGCCAGCGTTGCCCTCGTGCAGCCGCCGCAGCTGAGGCCCGCGCCAGCCGCCCGCGCGCCGCGGGCACCCTTTGAAGCCCCCATGGGGCGGCCAGGGCAAGACCGACCGACCGTCCTCCACCGAGGGATCTCGGGCGATCGAGCGGTCGCCGATGGCCGACCGATCACTCCATCGTCGTCCATCGCCCGCCGCCGTCGTCGTCGCTCGACACCCCAGAGGTCGACCTCGCTCGCCGCCGCCGCCGTCGGCCGACGCTCGACGCCGCCGCAATCGTCGTCGACGTCGTGCGAGCTCTCTCGCCGCGTTGCGCCGTCGTCGTTTCTGCGGCGCCTCTCCGCGCCGCCGCTGCCGAGGTCGCGCTGCGGTCGCTCTCCTTCTTCACCGTGCTGGGCACGTGCCCGCCCCGCTCGGCCTCTGCCCGCGCCGGCCGCGCCTCGCCCGCTTCTGGTCGCCGCAGGGGGCGGGGCACGGTGCGGGGCGTGCTCGCCCGCGCCGCGGTGCCCCCATCGGGCACCGCGCGGGCGCGTGCGGCTGTGCTTCGCAGCGGGGGCCAGGAGGGACTGTCCTCCTCCTCCTCCTCCTCCTCCTCCTCCTCCTCCTCCTCCTCCTACTCCTACTCCTACTCCTACTCCTCCGCCTCCGCCTCCGCCTCCTCCTCCTCCTCCAGCATCTTGGTCAGGAGCGACATCGGGACGTACACGTACACGAATCCGCGCTGGTTTCGAGAGTACGCATTGCCCGAATGTTCGTATCACGCGGCCAGTGTCGCGGATCAGGGGCCGTGTTCATGTACATAGCTGGGCGCGTACGTCTTTTGTGGGCTCTCTATTTGGAGCGTCGTGCGAGAAAGAAACAGCAAAAACACGGAACCGAACAAAAACGCCTGGGAAATATAGACGTCCGGGCGATGGCGAGCCCCGCTTCTCAGCTGTTTCCGGCGACGAAAGCTATGTAGAGATTGAGGACGCTTGCGGCGAATCACCGCCGCACCCTGCCTTTTTGGGAAGCGCCTATGTGGCCGAAAGTTGGGAACCCTTCGTGGAACACGTGAGGAAGAGGAGAATGAGGAGAAGCAGGAAAAGGGAGGAGGAGGAGGAGGAGGAGGAGGAGGAGGAGGAGGAGGAGGAGGAGAGTAGGAGGGGGAGGAGGAGTAGGAGGAGTACGAGGAAGGAGAGAGGGAGGAGGAGAGAGGAGGAGGAGGAGGAGGGAGGGAGGAGAGGAGGAGTAGGAGGAGGAGAAGGAGGACGAGGAGGAGGAGGAGGAGGCCTCTTGCAGGGAGGGCCCCAAGGGGGCAGGGGGGGCCCGAGCAGCTGCCGGGCAAGGGGGATGAGCGGCCGCGGCGCCTCGGCCCGCGCGGGGCCGTCGGGGGGTCGGGGGGCTGGGCCATCCAGGAGCAGGGTCGGGCCTGCCCCTCTGCAGGAGGAATGCTCAAGGATAGGCAAACAATACAGTCAGAGGACGATGCTCGCAGTGCATGTGTGTTGCCATCTGGGGGTACTTTTTGAGCCTGTCTTATTGTACGTTTCGTCGAAAGGCCCCCCCCTGTAGGGGGGGCACGCCCGACTTGAAATCTAGGAGGGGTTCAGCTCCGCGGCCCCGGGCCCCTGCGCGGGGGCGCCGGTCTGGGCAGCGGGGTTCCTCGTGCCGCCCCGCGGGCGGCGCTGCGCGCCCCCGCGCGGCTTCGGCCCGTGGTGAGGCCTTCCGCGAGGCCGAGCCTGTCCTGGATAGCCTGGCCCTGGTGGTGTATCAGGTGGGGGAGGAGGAGGAGGAGGAGGAGGAGGAGGAGGAGGAGGGGGAGGAGGAGGAGGAGGAGGAGGAGGAGGAGGAGGAGGATGGTGGAGGGAGGGGGGAGGAGAGGATGAGGAGGAGGAGGAGGGAGGAGGAGGAGGAGGAATAGGAGGAGGAGGGGGAAGAGGAGGAGGGGGAGGAGGAGAGGCTGCTCCGGGTGGGTCTCGGGAGGTCCCCTGGGAGCTCCCAAGGCCGGCGGCGGCCTCCGCGCTGCAGGGCGTGTGAGTCAGAGGCATCGCTTTGGTCATGCGATCGCAAACATGGATTAATTAAGGGGGCGTGGATTAGCGACGGGTCCCGCTTCCGCAGGAAATCTCGGATTTCCGCCGCCGAGCGAGGCGGCACGGGCCGCATTTTGGGGAGGGCGCCTCCCCCGATCCATGGATTTGGCGACCGCGCGCCTAATCCATGGATCGCTAATCCATGTTTGCGCGTCCTCGAGTGTTGAGTTGCCCAGCGTCGAAGTTTGGTAAGAGTGCGCATGTGGCGCGAATGGGATCGATAGATGGATAGTAGGACGCCTCTTGGAGGCCTCTTGGGGCACTCTTGGGGTCTGCTGGGAGCCTCCTGGGAGCCTTTGGGGTATTGTTCGGGGCCCTTTTTGGCCGTCTTCGGACGTTCCTGGCCCGTCTTCGTCGGAAGCAGTCTTGGATGCTTCTCTGAACCGACTTGGGGCCCTCTTAGGGGTGTTCCAGGGCCATCTTGGAGGCCATCTGGAGCGTTTTGGGGGTCTCTTGGGCCGTCTTGGGGCCCTCTGGGGGCCGTCTTGGGGGCCTCATGGGCCGTCCTGGGGCCATCTTGGAGGCCTTTGAGACTCTTGGGCCGTTTTGGGGGCCTTTCGGGGGCCTCTTGAGCCGTCTTTCGGCGATCTTGGTGGCCCTTTGGGCCGTCGGGGAGCGTCGGGAAGTGGAAAAGGCGAGAACGCCGACAATGTTCAAAAGCCGAAGGCAATCTATGATTTTGGCCTCTTGGAGCCTTTTTGGGAGGCCTCTTGGAGGCCTCTTACGTTTGGAACGTCTTGGGGGCTCTTGGGCCGTTTGGGGGCAATTTTGAGCGTCTTGGAGCGATCGTTCGGCGACACGGGGCCCTCTTGGACCGGTGAGGGGCTTCTTGGGGCCCCCTTGGCCCATTTTGGGGCGTTCTTCGGGCCGAATCAGTCATGCGGCAAGATGCGGGGAACCCCAGGGGGCACGCGGGAACCCCCGAGAGATTTCGGAAGTTGGGGTCCGGGCCCCTGAAAGACTCCTCATGAGTGAGGATTGAGGCTTACAGTGGAAACCCATGCCAAGAAACACCCTGCTTGCCTCCAGGGTGCCCTGGGTTTCTTGGGTTTCGATGGTTCTGCTATGGAAAGCGTGCCGCTTCCATGCGAACATCACTGTATATCCCGGGGTTTCAGGGTTGTGTTTTTTTGTGGATGGTTTCTAGTGGTCGAGCTTGTACTGCAGAAGACTGGACCTGAGGACACGCCCACTCCGTGCCCAGCGGCACGGTGGCGGATCTGGTACCCCTTGGAAGGCCCCTCCTGGGCGCAGGAGCTGTTTTTACGCCTTGCTGGCCAAGCCAGGAGGCTACGGCGTATCACAGGATGGGCCTGGCCAGGGAGCAGTGGATTTGCAGAGAGTTCGTCACCCTACTTCCCCCACCTCTCGAAGAGCCAAGAAGCGGCGTGTGCATATTGTCTCGGAGGTCCGCGCGGATTTCTTGGATCGCCGCTGCCCCCCCCCGCCCCCCACGCCCCCCTTGGAAGCCCCTCCTGTGGCGCCTCTGGCGCTCTGCGCGCGCCAGGGCAGGGGGTCCAGTGCCACAGAATGCGCCAGATCTCAGAGAAGTCATGTCTATGCCGTTCTTTGTTCCTCTACCACAGGACGTACTTGCCCTCCCCTTATTCCTGCCCTATCTTCCCCCCCCGATTCCCCCATCTCCCCCCATCCCAGCTCCTTCTCCTTCTCCTCCTTCTCGGCATCGAGGATCCAGAGGGGTCGAAGAGATGGAGGCGGAGGAGGAGGAGGAGGAGGAGGAGGAGGAGAGGAGGAGGAGGATCAGTGTAAACCCAAGAGTCATCAACGATATTGGAATAACCCCTCCCTCCAAGCTCCCTCTCCACAAGCCCCTACAACAGTCAATTTCCACTGAGGGAACTTCTTCGTTGGAAGATAACCCTTCGAAGATCTGGAAGCATGACAAAACACTGTTCTCGGGATTCCAACGCCACGGATCAACATGAATGTTTCGTCCTGACGATCCTGAATCGTGCCCGAACGCCTTTCCCTGGACTTCGCGAATCAACGTAATTGATGCACCTTCATAAGCTCGAATATGTCAAAACCGCAATTTCTGGTACGCTGGCCATTGGAATCCGTGAACACTTTTGCAAATTCTGATGACGAATGTGCACGGCGCTACGGCGAGAGCCACATGTTGAAAAGGAACCTAAAACGAATGTACGCGGCGCTAACGCGAGAGCAGCCACATTTTGAAACCGACCCGCCCTCAATCCGGGGAGATCTTGCAAGTGTTTAGACAATATGTTTGCGGCGCTAAGGCGAGAGCTACATTCAAAAAACGGCCCGCCCTCACTTCGTGAAATTCTTGCAGCGTTTTGCAACTAAGGTGCTCGGCGCTTCGGCGAGAGCCACAATTTGAAAACCCGCCCTCAATTCGTGAAGTCTGTGCCAATGTTTAAAACGAATAGTCGCGGCGCCCAGGCGAGAGCCACATTCTGAAAACGACCCGCCCTCCATCTGGTTCAGGGTCATAAACTTTTGCCAATGCTTAAGCTTCAGGGTCATAAGTGGTGAGGAAGTCTCAGGCGAAACGCCCTGCCCGCCCTAACAATTGGCCACGGGGTGAGACAGGGAGAAATTATCCAGAAGGAAAGGAATTGAGGAGGACGAGGAGGAGGAGGCGCAAGAGGCGCTGCATGAGCCCTAGCAAGGTGCTACGTCTTCCAGGTCTTCAACCTGTCCAGCACCCTGGGGGCCTTCCTTGCCGGCGTGCTCCTGTCCGAAACTGCCTACAAGGGCCAGGTGTTGTCGTCGTCGTCGCCGTCGTCGCCGTCGTCGTCGTTGTCCTCGTCGTCGTCGTAGTCGTCGGCGTCCTTGTCGTCCCGCCACTCTTCCCTTGTCCTCCACGTTTCTTTCCTGATCGCTCTGCTGCTCCTCCGCCCCCCCTCCCATTTTTTTTCTCGCGCAACTCATCCTCCTGCTCCTGCCCCTACTCCTCCGATCCTCCTTTACATGTTCTTCATCCGCCTCCTCCTCTCG
>CAUYUJ010015350.1:35000-125000 GCA_963575745.1 Prorocentrum cordatum
TGTTGGATGGGCATCGACGCACACAGACCCATTCACAAACAGACCACTCACACTTCTAGAAGCTTAAGCTCATACACACTCACACTCAGGCGCACACCCATATACACTCACAGTCCACTTCTCCTCCGCCCTCTCATTCTCGTACTCCTCATCCTCCTCCCGCTGCCCAATTGCGTTCGCTCTCCTCCTCCCCCTCGTTTTCCACCTTCTTCTCAACCTCTTTCCCCCTCTTCGCTCCACTCCCCATCCTCTCCCTGATCAAGATAATTCGCCTGGGCATCGTTGCTGGATGGGCTTCGACTGCAGGGGCCGATAGACGCATTAGGGCCACTGGTGGCAATCGTCTGCCATCGTCTGCAGCAGACGATGGCATACGATAGGACCAGCTAGCAGACGCCAGGAACCGGTGCAGACGATTGCAGACGATAGCAAACGATAGGTCCAGCTGGGGGCTGCCAATAACCGATGCAGACGATAGCAAACGATAGGATATGATAGGGGTCGTCAGGGGTGGCAGTCTTCCGCCACCGTCTGCGGCAGACGATAGGGGCTAACTAGGGGCTGCCGTCTGCTACCGTCTGGACGATAGGGCTAACTAGGGGCTGCCAGGGCCCGCTGCGTACGATAGAGAAAGGGTCCAGACGATAGCAGACGATGGGATCTGATAGGGACCGCCGGGGGTGGCTGTCGTCGGCTATCGTCTGCAGCAGACGATAGCGGACGATAGCAGACGATAGGACCAGCTGGGAGCTGCCAGGACCCGCTGCAGACGAAAACTAACGATAACCCGAAACCAGCTGCGGGGCCGGCAGGAACCGCAAGGGGCAAACAAGAGGCAGCAAGGCACTTGGGTGCAATCGTTTGTTATCGTCTTCTATCGTCTGCTATCGTCTTCTATCGTCTGCTTTCGTCTGCTATCGTCTGCTATCGTCTGGCACCAAAAAGCCGACAGCGCTTACAACTACAATGTGTTTGTTGAGCCTTTTCGCTTTTTCGCTCCCGATGGGCTCTTGAGGCCTCAAGATGGGCCCAAGGTAGCCCAAGGGAGCCCCAGGAGGGGCTGGAAAGGGCTCCAAGACGGCCCCAAGAGCGCCCAAGAGCGCTCCAAGAGCGGCCAAAGAGGGTCCCAAGACGCCCTTTTTAAGCCTCCGAGGGAGAGGATCTGAATTGGGGACATCCTTCTTTTTGAACAGATGGGGGCCAAGACGGCCCCAAGAGGCCTCCCAGACCCCCACAAAGAACCCCAAGATGGCCGCAAGACACCCAAAAAGAGCCCCAATAATGCCCCAAGAGGGCCCCCAAGAGAACCCCAAGAGACCCCCAAGATGGTTCCAAGAGACCTCCGAGAGACGCGTCCGAGGCGATTGTTACACAGCCTGCTTCCACCATCACCGTCAGCACCAGCAGCAGCACCAGCAGCAGCAGCAGCACCAGCAGCAGCAGCACCACCACCAACAGCACCAACAGCACTAGCAGCAGCGGCAGCACCAGCAGCAGCAGCACCACCACCACCAGCACTAACAGCAACACTAGCGGCACCAGCAGCACCAGCAGCACCAGCAGCACGAGAACCGGCAACACCAGCAGCAGCAGCAGCAGCAGCACCAGCACCAGCAGCAGCAGTATCAGCAGAGGCAATAGCACCAGCAGCAGCACCAACACCCTTCGCTACCAGAGATCTCCCAATTCACCGTTGTTGCCCGCGCTGTTTCACTATGTTCGTCTCCCCCCCCCTTCTCCCGTGAGATCTCCTGGGCATCATTCCTGGATGGGTTGGTGGGAATACGCGAAGCGCCAAGAATTGCCCTCCAGAGGCCTCCGAGAATACTCTGACGAGGCCCGAAAAAGCATCCCTCCCCGAGGACTCTGGCCCACAACCCAAACACTGTGGCGAGGTGGGACAAAGCCCAGTGGGATGATCATGAACATCATCCGCATCGTTGTCATCGGCATCTTCGACCACATCATGGGCAGCATCAGTGTCCACAACAACACATGCATCATCATAGTAAGCGTCAGCATCCCATCAGCATCAACATCCGCATCGCGGAAGCCAAACTTACCATCAATTGCATCCTTGTCACCACGATTCGCACCAACAACATGCGCATTGTCGCAATAAGCGCCATCACATTACCCTAACCAGCATCAGCGTCCACAAACAAATCACCAGAAACATCATTACCGTGAACGTCGCCATCTGCAGCACACGAGTCATCATCGTATTCCTCATCAGCATCATCGAAATCAGTACCACAACTACCATCATCATAATCATCAGCATCATCATCACCATCATCATCATCGTCATCATCATCGTCATCATCATCATCACAACCATAATCGTAACAATGAGCGTCATCAGCAGTACCCCCGTCGACAGAATCATCGCCACGATCGTCTAAATTTTCCTCATCGTCATAAGCAGAAACTTCGGCCTCATCATCATCGTTGCCGCCATCATCATCATCATCATCATCATCATCATCATCATCATCGTCGGCATCACCACCACGAACACAGGACTTCCGGGGACCTCCGGGGACCTTCTTGGATCTCTGGGGGTCGAGGTCCGGGGCGGGAGCAAAACATACCAGCAGCAACTAACTTGTCACCACTATCCACACCAACAACATTCGCATTGTCGCAATAAGCGCCATCGCCCTAATCAGCATCAACGTCAAGAAGCAAATCACCAGAACATAAGTATCGTGAACGCCGCCATGTGCAGCATCCAAGTCATCATCGTACTTGTCATCATCGCCCATATCATTATCTCTATATCAGCACCACCATCGTCACAATCAAAATCGTTACAGTGATCGCCATCAGCAAATCCCCCGTCGACGGAGTCATCACCGCTATCGTACAAACCATCCTCCTCATCATAAGCACACGCTTCAGCCTCATCATCAGCATCATGGTCGTCGTCGTACTCATCATCGTCATGGGCATCACCACAGCGAACACAATCGTCATCATCATTACCATCGTCGTCGTTACGGTTATCAGATGCCTCATCAGTAATTATTAAATACTTCTTTCCCTCCCTTCCTCCTCACCAGCACCATTCATGCTGTCGCCCTCCTCATCATTTTTCATCAACGAGCGCATTGCCATAATAACGGCCATCACCCTGATCAGCATCAACGTTCAAAAGCAAATCACCCGAAACATCATTATCGTGAACGCCGCCATTTGCAGCATCCAAGGCATCATCGTACTCATCATCATAATCATGATCCAAACCGGGCATCTCAACATCAGCACCACCATCAGCATCACAACCAAAATCGTTACAATGATTGCCATCAGCATGTCGCCCGTCGACGGAATCATCACCACGATCGTACAAACCATCCTCCTCATCATAAGCGCACTCGTCAGCCTCATCATCATCATCATGGTCGTCGTCATCCGTAGCCATCTTGGCTCAAGCCATCCCAGCCCAAGGCGCCGCAGGGTCCGCCCCCCGAATCGCACCACACACCTCATACATATTTTATTCGTGCAGATCACCGCCTGATGGCGGCCATCGGACATCCAGCCTCATGTTTGTCTTGCGCTCTGCTCTTGCAGCTTCTGATGATGCACCACCTCTTCTGTGCGGCGCTGAGGTTGGGAGACTCGCCCCACGACGGCGAACCCGACTATGTCGGACAGTTGCGCGCTGCCACCGCAGGCAACGTGACGCGCACGGAGGTAACAGGGCCGCTCAGGAAGATAAGCGAAGCGATCGACGAATTTCTGATCCCGCGCGTGGAGTGGAGGTTCAGCCATTGCAGTGGGGACTGGCGGATGTCGAAGTGTGTCCTTCTGCGCGTGCCGGACAAGGCCTTCCACCATTTTCTCTTGCTGGATTCGTTGCAGTTCCTTGCCGATGTGAAAGATCCTAACAGGTGCCGCGCCACCGTCATGGCTTCCAGCGGCTGGGTCGGGCAGGCCACGGAAGAAGACTTCTATTTCGGTTTTGAGCAGTGGGTCAGCAAGGTTCGAGATTCCCAGAAACGAACTGCTTTTCTGCCTGTGTGGTCTGATCCACGTCTGGACAGTCATACGGCGGAGTATTTCAGTCCGTTCTGTGGGGAGGTGGACGTATCCCCCATGACAACTAGCACAGTCTCCCCCATGACGAGGCAGGAATGCTTTTTCTTGCCGACGTCCAGCTGCACGATGGACAGTGCACACTGGGGGAAGAACTTGGTGAATGGTAACATTGATATGGCTGTGCCTTTCCGTCACCGGTTGTCCAAGCCATTTGACGGCCTTGTTGTCGGCGACCTTCATGTTATGTGGCAGATGCTCTTCTTCCGTCAGAACGCGAGGACACGACGAGATCGCCCGCCGTGAAGCAGAGTGGCGTTCCAAGAACCAAGCGTGGCCTGCGTCGGGAACAGGCCCCGCTTGCACGGCGATCCATGTCCGCCACGGGGACAAGCTCACACCGTATTGGATACAAGAGCACGATACCATCGCTGGAGGCTTCAATAAGAGCTTCGACGACTATTTAAGCGTGGCGCTTAAGATGATGGAGGACAAGCCTCAGCTGACAGACGCTTCTCGGAGCAAGAAACTTCCGCTAATATTTTTGATGACCGACGACGCTGACATCATCGCGGTGGCGAAGGGTTCTCGACGGGCCATCATCCATACCGTGCCCCCGAGCACACCGCTCAACAGCTTGTCCGACTTTTACAAAGATACAGACTCCATTGGAAGCAGCGACTTTGGATACTCGGCGGCCACTTCTGGGGACATGTTGTCATGGTTGTTGTCCATCCGCCTCATGAGCGCTTGTAATTTCTTTGTCGGTAACACGGAGAGCTCGTTCTCAAGGTTTCTGTATTATGGCATGTGCGAGCAGCGCCACGGCAGATGCCCTCGCATCTTCAGTTTTGGCCGGAGACATGAACAAGATGAGAGGCCGACCGTGTTTGAGGAATGAGCTGCTCCAAAGGTAGTATCAATGAGGAGATCCAAAGTTTGCGCAGCCGTGCTATCCATGCTGTTGCAAGTCTGTTCTACATATAGGGATTCTACAGGCTTACGCCACATCCGCCGACCCCTTGTATTCCTTGTGATAGCAGCGCGAAATCGTCAAGCATCATTAGTCGTTTTCTCTCGTCTTGCAATGTCTGGTCCCTGCCGCGCAGCATTCAATTCAGCTTACCTTTCGTCTGTAACCTTCGTTTCGGATGCAATGTCTTATGATAGCACTCAGTGCAGCTTATCTTATGGTTGTCTTACTTTGAGATGCAAGGGGCTGGGCTCCGGCCAGTTATCGGTGAAACTCTCACCGCAATTTGGAAGACCTGGTCAGCTCCCCGTCAGGCGTTTTTCCGCAATCGGGGAAGCATGCAAGACCTTCTGAGAGTTATCGGTTAAGCCCTCAGCATTCGGGAAAATTGGACGTCCCAAATGGTCCCAAGACGGTTCAAGAGGGCCCCAAGACAGTCCAAAAGAACCCCTAATAGGCCCCAAGAGGACGGCCCAGAAGACACAGGGCAAATACAGAGTGATCGGTAACGCAGAAGGCTCATCACGCCAAGGCTCCCAACGGCGAAAGCGGGCACGCGTACTGGTGAGAAAAAGGAGGACGGAGACAGGCGAATGGAGATGAGGCGGAGGATAGGGGGGGGCGAATCATCGAATATGACGAGGTGAAGCCGACCAGGAACACGAGGAGGGGGACGAGGAGGAGGGGAACGTGGAGAGGGTGGAGGAGGACGAGGAGGAGGGGGACATTGAGATGAGGCTCTGAGTTATGGTCTATGGGTGAGAACTTCTTGTATGTGTATAGCGATGTATGGTCTATGGGTGAGAAATTGTTGTATGTGTATAGCGATTTCGCGGCACGCCTTTCGGGGACCTCTGGAAAACAATTTTGAAGCCACCGGGGGGCCGAGGTGGACAAGGACGGTGAGGAGGAGGAGGAGGGGCACACAGAGAAAATGAAGAACGGGGGGAAAATAATCGACGAGGATGAGGATGAGGCGAGGGAGGAAAAGGAAGAATGGGCGAGGGGCTTCTCGCGGGATTTTTGGAGGCAGTTTCGAAGCCTCTTGGGGGCCGTTTTGGGACCGTTTGGGGCCCTCTTGGGGGCCTTTTGGAGCTTCTTGGAGACGTCTTGGGGGCCTCCTGTGGCCTCTTGGGGCCTTCTGGTGCCGTCTTGGGGCGGAAGGCTCGGATTGTCGGTTCAAGCTCCCCCTCTTGGGCCCCTCGTGGGGCCGTCTTGGGGCCCTCTTGGGCAGTCTTGGGGGCCTATTGGGCCATCTTGGCGCCCTCTGGGGCCGACTTGGGCGCCTCTTGGGGGCCTCTTGGGCCGTCTTAGAGCGGTCTTAGGGTGCTCTTGGACGGTCTTCAACGCCGTGAAGGCCGTCAAGTCGTATATCATCAAAATGTAGGTTTTTCATAGGAATTTCACAGTTTTCAGCTCGTAGGCCCTTCTGAGGACTGCTCTTGGAGGCCGCTTGGGCCGTCTTGGAGATCTCTTGGCTCGTCATGTGACCATCTTGGGCGTCTTGGAGCGCTCGTGTGGCGTCTCGGGGCCCTCGTGGGCCGTCTTGGAGGCGTCTTGGGACCTTCTTGGCCCGTCTTGAGCCCTTTTTGGGCCCAAAAAAGCCCGTGAGTCGCTCGTCCCGGGCCCGGGGGGAGGGGTCAAATCGCCGGTTTGGGGTCCCTGGGGGGGTACTTTTGGGGGGGGAACTATCTCACACGCCTAGAGACCCACAAGGGGTCGGCGGATTTTTGCCTCTCAGGGTCCTCTTGGGGGGCATCTTCAAGGCCTCTTGGGGCATCTTGGAGGCCTCTTGGGCCATCTTGAGACCATTTAGGGCGTCTTGGAGCGATCTTTGGGCGTCTCGGGGCGTTCTGAGCCGTCGTGGGCCTCTTTGGGCCCTCTTGGGCCCGTTTTGGGGCCGCCATCGCTCCGAAACGGTCACGAGAGAAACCGCGAGAAGCCCCAGGAGAAGATGTCGCGATGTGGGGTCTGGGGCTCTGAACGACTCCTCAGGCGTGATGGTTGAGGTTGAGAGGATGATGGCAAGGACCTGAGGACACGTTCTTGGTTTGAATCGAGGGGGGTGGCAGTGACTCGGGTTAGCGGTCGGTAGATTGGGCGAGGTGGCAAGTATCATCCAGGAGCAGCAACGACCCCATCCCCGAAGGGGAAACATGGGGTTGGACAAGGAACCGCGATTGACCATCTCCTGCCCAGAAGACGGCTGGGTCTTTGAGTTAGGAGACCACATGCTAGAAGTTGTCTGGGTCGGTTTCGGCGAAGCCATCATCGGTAATTTGGGCCCTGAGATGCCGCCTGTGAGGCGGTCCGGCCGGTCTCGAGACATCCCTGCAGTTATGGGTTTCGAGTTGCCGCGCGAGAGAGTCCAGCCCATTTCGCTTCGGCTTCTTCGCCGCTGTCATGAGGCGGTCCAGCTTTTTGGCTTGAAACATCCTCGCAGAGCAATCTTCGCCCGGTGCATCCTCGTTATTCTGGATTCGTCGATGCTCTTGCCGCACGGTATCAGATCCCGTTTCCTCGCTGCTCTGGGCTCGCAGTTGCCGTGGACTGTTCGTTTCGCTTGAGATCTCATTGCCACTCCAGGTTTATGTACGTCTTATGTCCTCACCTCACGTGGTCCCGATCTTTTTCGCTTGAGACATCGTCGGGATTGTATTTTCGGGGATGCCCAGACCTGAGGTGGTTCAACCAATTTCGCCCGAGATCTCCCATTTCTGGGCTCAAAGATGTCCTGTCAATTTGTGTCACTTTTCAGTGGACACTCGGGAGACTGGAACCCTCCTTGTTCCCAGTGGCAAATCTGTCAATCGGGGCCACTTGTCAAATGGGCGAGGGTACCTGGGCATTGCATGAGGCGGGTTGCCCGTCGATTTCACACACCATTCACCCAAAGGGGTGGGCGGACTTCCTTGTCCTTGCGTTAGATGCTGTGTGGCACTTCGTCGGAGGATAGGCCCGACGTTGCCCCATCAGCCAGACCACTGCTGCTACTGCACCTCGCTTTGCCGTTGCGCAAAAAAGAAGTGATATCACATCGCCTTCAAGGCCGGCTGGTTCGAAAGTCATGGGGCGTCGCGTGAAGTTCGCGGGGGGGGTTCAGTGATATGCCAGCACCAAGCTTGGCCAGGCCTTTCATGGCCTTTCGCCAGCTGCCCCTGAGAGGCTTGGCTAACTCAGGAGCTTCGATTCCTGGCCGATCCGACTCTTGGGTTCCAGTTTCGGAGAGCTGGCGCAGCAGCGTCAGGGAGCGTCAGAGCGTCAAGAGCGTCAGGAGCGTCAAGAGCGTCAGGGGCGTCAGCAGCGTCAGGGAGCGTCAGGGAGCGTCAGGGAGCGTCGGGGGCGCCGGGGGGCGTCAGGAGCGTCAGGAGCATCAGAACGTCAGGAGCGTCAGGGGCGTCAGGAGCGTCAGGAGCGTCAAGAGCGTCAGGAGCGTCAGGAGCGTCAGGAGCGTCCACCATTCCGGCGCTGCCGCTCGAGACATCCTCACAACTCCGGCGCCGCCGTTCGAGACATTCTCACAACTCCGGCGCCGCCGCTCGAGACATCCTCACAACTCTGGCGCCGCCGCTCGAAACATCCTCACAACTTCGGCGCCGCCGCTCGAGACATCCTCACAACTCCGGCGCCGCCGTTCGAAACATCCTCGCAACTCTGGCGCCGCCGCTCGAGACATCCTCACAGCTCCGGCGCCGCCGCTCGAGCGTCAGGAGCGTCAAGAGAGTCAGGAGCGTCAGAGCGTCAAGAGCGTCAGGAGCGTCAAGAGCGTCAGGAGCGTCAGGAGCGTCAGGGAGCGTCAGGGAGCGTCAGGGAGCGTCGGGCACGCCGGGAGCGTCAGGAGCGTCAGGAGCGTCAGAGCGTCAGGAGCGTCAGGAGCGTCAGGAGCGTCAGGAGCGTCAGGAGCGTCAGGAGCGTCAGGAGCGTCAGGAGCGTCAAGAGCGTCAGGAGCGTCAGGGGCGTCCACAACTCCAGCGCCGCCGCTCGAGACATCCTCACAGCTCCGGCGCCGCCGCTCGAGACATCCTCACAACTCCAGCGCCGCCACTCGAGACATCATCACAATTCCGGCGCCGCCGCTCGAAACATCCTCACAACTTCGGCGCCGCCGCTCGAGACATCCTCACAACTCTTGCGCCGGGGGGCGTCAGGAGCGTCAAGGGCGTCAGGAGCGTCAGGGGCGACAGGAGCGTCAGGAGCGTCAAGAGCGTCAGGAGCGTCAGGGGAGCCAAGGGCGTCAGGGGCGTCCACGACTCTGGCACCGCCGTTCGAGACAACCTCGCAACTCTGGCGCCGCCGCTCGAGTCATCCTCACAACTCCGGCGCCGCCGCTCGAAACGTCCTCACAATTCGGGCGCCGCCGCTCGAGACATCCTCACAACTCCTGCGCCACCGCTCGAGTGGGATGGGTGGATGGAGGGAGCTGAATGGAAGGAGTGAGGAGGAGGAGGAGGAGGAGGAGGAGGAGGTGGATGGGGGAGGAGGACGAAGGGTAAGAAGCGGATGGGGACACTTTTAGGCCAAACTCTCGATCGACACATTTGGCAAGTTAATTGTGACGCGACTTGTACCAGAGCAGGTCGTGGGGATGTCCCGTACGACGCGCTCGATTGGCATCCCCTCGCGTGAGCAGGAAAACCGGAGGAAGAAGAGGAGGATCAATGAGGATGCTCCTTATTTCTTCCCCCTCTTTACCCTGGGTTTAACACTCGGTAGTTTTGATGTGAGCCTGCAGTCTCGTATAGCAGCCGAGTGTAGCCGCCGGGAGCCGACAGCAGCAAATAGCACCCGATGTCAGCCAATAGGACCGGATATTGGCCGCCAAGGGCCGCGCCCACCGTGGTGTAAGCTATGTCCACCGTGGTCAAGCTATGTGGTGTAAGCTAAAAGCGAATCCCTATCCCGTTACTCATTCTTCTCATGCTGCTCTACGTGTTCCACCTAGCCCTCCTCGTCCTTTCCCATGTGGACACCCCCACTGGGGCCTTCGGTGGAGCTCCCTATGGGGCTACGAGGGGTTGCCGTGGGTGGGGGAACCTCATGTGGACACCCCCACTGGGGCCTTCGGTGGAGCTCCCTATGGGGCTACGAAACGCTGCGCTGGGTGGGGGAACCGCATGTGGACACCCCCACTGGGGCCTTCGGTGGAGCTCCCTATGGGGCTACGAGGGGTTGCCGTGGGTGGGGGAACCGCATGTGGACACCCCCACTGGGGCCTTCGGTGGAGCTCCCCATGGGGCTACGAAACGCTGCGCTGGATGGGGGAACCGCATGTGGACACCCCCACTGTGGCCTTCGGTGGAGCTCCTTATGGGGCTACGAAACGCTGCCCTGGGTGGAGGAACCGCACGCGGGCAGGAGGAGGGGGGGGTGGGGAGGAGGGGGGAGGAAGGAAGGAAGGAAGGAAGGAAGGAAGGAGAGGAACGCGGGGCACCGTCTCTTCAAAACGAGGACCCAACACCACATGATGGTTGGGAACAAAACCAATGCGAAAGTGTAGATGTAGATGTAGATGTAGGTGTAGATGTAGATGTAGATGTAGATGCAGGTGTAGATGTAGATGTAGATGTAGATGTGAATATCGCTGTTGATGTTGATGTAGATGTAGATGCAGCTGTAGATGTGAATGTATCTGTCGATGTAGATGTAGATGTTGCTTTCCTAGATGCTCCAACTCCTAGGTAGGGTCGCACTGGGATAATCGTATTCGTCTTCGTCGTTGCCGTTGTCGCCCACCCCCTCATCACCACCATTATCGTCCACGTCCTCATCTGCTCATCGGCATCACCACCGCCACCATCATCATCAGCAGTAGCATCAACATCATCATCATCATCATCAGCATCATCATCATCATCATCATCATCATCATCATCATCATCATCATCATCATCATTATCATCATTATCATTGTCATCATCAGCACCATCATCATCATCAGCAGCATCATCCCCACCATGATCCGTACCCTTTCGGCTCAAGGTGGAGTCCGAGCAGGCAAGTAAGCGCGGCCCCGAGCGGTTAATCATGGGACGTACGAGCGGCCATGAGCGGTTAATCATGGGCTCCCACTGCATCCGATACGCTCTCACAGCCGGCGCCGGGCTCACGGTCGGCTTCTGCCTGGGGGCTGCCGCGGGCCTGGCGAGATTGTCCGACTTGGCGGGAGCCTCGTACGCAATCTCCTTCGGTTTCCAAGGGCTGCAGGAAAGCGCAGGGTCGCCGCCCGGGCGGACAGCCCTGTGCGCGGGCGAGCCCACCACAGGCGTTGGCGTGGCCGTGCCTGTGGCGGCAGCGACCGAGCGGGCCAGACCCCCGGTCCTGGCGGCGGCGAGCGTGGCGCAGGAGTTCGGGATCGATGGGCTTTGCAAGCATTTCGGCTGGACAGCTCGTCCAGAGGGTCAGCGAAGACCGCGTCTATTTTACTGCACCCTCGTCGGGAACAACGGCCAGCAGGACGTCTATGACCTGACTTTCGCAGAGATCTATCCGCTCGTTGATCGGATCGTTGCTTGGGATCCTTTAGTGACCATGACAGGAGCTCCAAGGCAGCCGAGCTTGAACATGTCTGACGCGAGGTGGAAGCGCTATGGGGACAAGCTGCGGCACGTCGTGTTGGAGAATCCGATTCCAGAGTGGGACCCCAAACTATTTCCGAAATGGTCTTCAGAGCAGCGGGATAAGTTGAGCAGGCCAGGGCATCACCAAAGCACGGATCCGTTCATCTTGGAGGAGTGGATCCGCGCCCAACTCCAAAGGGGCCTGCAGGACTCTGCGGGCACATGGGAGTTGCACAAAGAGGACATCCTCATCGTCGCGGACTCTGACGAAATCCCGCTTCGTGAGTCTCTTGTTGCCCTCGCTGAGTGTGAGAGCACCGTGTTCGCGGAGGTGAAGCGCAAGCTGGCTGGGGGCAGAAAACCACAAGACGCATGCGTCAAGGACGCGAAGGTACTGTTGCGTTCCCAAGTGTTTGAGTATTACATCGATTGTCCCACCACCGTTCCTGCGTGGTGGCACCCAGACGCTATCCTCGCGGTCTGTGTCATGGATGGCGGGATCGACATGCAGGAGGTCCGCACTGGCAGCTCTGGCAGTATGACGCCTGTCATGGCCTCCCGTCACATCCATAATTTTGCGATGTCTAACGATGAGGTCATCTTCAAGTACACGCACTACGCGGAGCCTAGGGTGCCAGGTCTGAAAGAGCGTGTTCTAACGTTGCTGGCAGAAAACCAGGGAGGGTCACTGGGGGGTTCCAACCCCCCCCCCCCCCTCTCGACAAGCAGGGGGGGTCACTGGGGGTTCCGACCCCCCAATTCTCCCCCCGTCCATCATGAAATGGAGGGGGGTCACTACCGGTTCGAACCCCTTCCCCCCCCCTCCTGGAAAATCTGGAGGTGTCACTAGTTACCGGTTCGACCCCCCCCCCTCCCCTCCCCTCCTCCCTCGCCGCAACGACTCCCCGTCCTCTCCCACTCTGGATGGGGGACTGGTGGGGACAATGGTTGGGACGGTGGTGGGGATGGTGGTTGGGAGTGGGGACAGTGGCAAGAGCAGGACCGTGGTGGGGACAGTGGTGGGAACAGGGGGGGTAGTGCGACAGTGGTGGGGACACTGGCGGGGACAGTGGGGACAGTGTTGGGGACTTTGGGGACAATGGGACAGATGTGGGGACAATGGGGACAGTGGGACAGTGGTGGGGACGGTGGTGGTGGGGACAGTGGTGAGGGCGGTGGTCAGGATATTGGGACAGTGGTACAGTGGGGAGAACGGTGGGGACAGTGGGGACAGTGGGACAGTGGTGGGGTGGTAGGGACATTGTGGACAGAGGGGCATCACAGTGGGACAGCTCAGTGAGACAGTGGGGACAGTGGGGAGAGTGGGACCGTGGTGGGGACAGTGGGGACAGAGGGGAGAGTGGTGGGGACAGTTGGGACAGTGGGGAGAGTGGGATCGTGGTGGGAGCAGTGGTGGGAACAGTGGGGGTAGTGCGACAGTGGTGGGGGCACTGGCGGGGACAGTGGGGACAGTGGTGGGGACAGTGGTGGGAACAGTGGTGGGAACAGTAGGGACAGTGGGACAGTGGTGGGGACAATGGGGACAGTGGGACAGTGGTGGGGACGGTGATGGGGGGGACAGTGGCGAGGGGACAATGGGACAGGGGTTGGGACAGTGGGACAGTGGCGGGGACGGTGGTGGTTGGGACTGGTGAGGGCGGTGGTGAGAACGGTGATGGGACAATGGGACAGTGGTACAGTGGGGAGAGTGGTGGGGACAGCGGGACAGTGGTGGGAACAGTGGGACAGCTCAGTGGGACAGCGGCGGGCATAGTGGGGAAGGTGGAACAGTGGCGGGGCCAGTGGGGACTGTGGGAGTTGAGGGGAGAGTGGGGTCAGTGGGGAGAGTGGGACCGTGGTGGGGACAGTGGCGGGGACAGTGGGGACAGTGCGACGGTAGTGGGGGCATTGGTGGGGACATTGGGGACAGTGGTGGGAACAGTGGGGACAGTGGGACAATGGTGGGGACAGTGGGGACAGTGGGACAGTGGTGAGGGCGGTGGTGAAGACTGTGGTGGGGACCCGGGAGTCTTTTGCCGGCGGCGAGGGGGGGGTGCAGGTAGTTTCGAACAGGTAGTGACCACCCCCCGTTTTCCAGAGAAGCGGGGGGGGGGGTTAGGGGGGGGGGGGGGGCCGGAGGAGGGGGGGAGGGGGGGGGGGTACAAGCTAGGTGCGCTCGCGTCATATCTGACGTCCTACCCCTCCCTCCCATCCCTTACCATGGCGCTGATTTTCTCTATCCGCGGACGCGTGTCGTAGCGGACCTGTGGCTCCGCGCGCGCGTGCGTCGTGGGTGGTGGTGCGCGTGCGTGCGTGCGTGCGTGTGTGCGTGGTTGTGGTGGTGCTGGTGCTGGTGCTGGTGCTGGTGCTGGTGCTGGTGCTGGTGCTGGTGCTGGTGCTGGTGCTGGTGCTGGTGCTGGTGGTGGTGGTGGTGGTGGTGGTGGTGGTGGTGGTGGTGGTGGTGCGGCGCGGTGGTGGCGGGCGGATGGGCGCGCGAGAAGGAGGCCCGCGCTGGGGCGAGAACGCCATCCTGAACGACGGAGGCCAAACACCGATCCGAAAATGAGGCCCACGCTGCAGAGGGGGCACGATTCGGAACGATTCGGGAGCAGAAGTGAGGCCGGCGCCTCAGCGAGAGCAGCATTTTGAAAACAAGCGCAAGCGAAAACCCGTTTCCCGGGAATCATGTGTGTAAAAAACAGTGCGCGGGGGGGTGTCGGGTTTCTTCGTGGCGCCATCAGGGGAAGTGGGAGAGTATTTTCATATTGTGTAATTGTCGAGCAGTGGGAGGGGATTTTCGGAGGGGGGGGGCCGGGTTCCGGAGGAAGGGGAGGGCGAAATTTTCCACAGTAGAGCGGCGGTGGATCCTTCTTTCTCCCAGGTCTAGACGCTGGGCTGTCGGCCCCGACGATTGACGAGATGCGCTGGCGAGCCTGCGACCCGAATGCATTTGACATTGGGCCTGGCGGCTGGTACATGGACGTCAGGCCGTCCAATGAGCTCGTCAGCCCGGCCAACACGCGTGGGTACCACCTGCCCGCGGAGCAGCGGCGTGGGATCGACAGGCCTCTCGCGCTGCTCGAGGAGAGGCCAGAGTTGGCCGCGAAGATCTTCTGGAAGGGGCACGACGAGCACGTGAACCCCTTCGTGGGGAAGCCGGGCGGGCATCACGACTTCTCGCCAGGCTGGGAGGAGAAGCGTCGGAAGCCAGGGTGGTGATGCTCTCGGGTCGGATCGGGTCTGGCATGGCATTCGGATGCAGTGCGGAACACCGTTGAGCCCGCGGGCTGAGCTCGGACATGCCATGATGGCGCATGCGTCCCGCACATCCAGTACAGCGTTTCGTGGCCCCCTCCTCCCTTCTCCCTGCGTCTCACCCACCCAGCACAGCGCTTCGTGGCCTCACAGGGAGCCCCACCGAAGGTCCCAGTGCTGCCGTCCGTACGCGTCCCGCACACCCACTACACCGTTTCGTGGGCCCCTCCTCCCTCCTCCCTGCGTTCCACCCACCCAGTACAGCGCTCCGTGGCCCCATGGGGAGCCCCACCGAAGATCCCAGTGCTGCCGTCCGCACGCGTCCCGCTCACCCGATTTGGCATTTTCACCCACCCGGTACAGCGCTTCGTGGCCCCATAGGGAGGGCCTCCGCCGGCCCAAGACGCCCCATCGTTCCAAGACGGCCCCAGAGGCGCCCCAAAAGGGCCCGACAACGGTCCACCAGGGCTCCCAGACGGGCCCCTGAGGGGCCCAAAACGGCCCAAGAGGGCCCCAAGACGGCCCAAGACGGCCCCAAAGAGAGCCTCAAGAGGCCCAAAGAGGGCCCAAAGAGGCTCCCAAAAGGGCCCCAAGAGAGCCCCAAGACGCCCCAAGACGGCCGCAAAGGGCCCCAAGACGGCCCAAAATTGTCCCAAAAGCGTTCCAGAAGGGCTCCACACGGTCCCCAGAAGACCCCCACGAGGCCCAAGAGACGATCAATAACACCATGGCTCCCATCAGCGAGCGGGGACGTAGCAATTATGTGGCAATTGCTGGGCGCAACTTTGTAACCTAATGGCTGCTTGTTTGCCGTTTAGTTGTAGTTAGCTGCTGTTAGTTGCCGGTAGGTGCTGGTGCCCGCGCACGTTTGGTTGGCGCCGTCCATGGGTCACACCTGGTCGTCTTAGAGGCCATGCTGGGCTGCGCCTTAGGCATTTTGGGCCATCTTGGCCTCGAGCAAAGGACGCATTGTGTTTTCGAGGGGTCGTGGCCCTGGGAGCGCGGCCCCATGGTTTCGTGTTCGCGAGAGACGAAGCCCTCGGGAGAGGAGGGCGTGTACACGGCATTCCGCATCCCTGGAAGACGTGTCTATTTTGCGCTAGACGCGTATAGACTCGCGGCGCTCTCGTTCGAGCGCGGTGCGCGAGTGTCTAAAACAACCAGTTATTATAGACATGAATAGACGCGCGGCGCTTTCGCTTGCACGGCGTGCTCGAGTGTCTAAACGTGTTCATTTGTCAAGCAGTGTCTAAAATTTTACGCCGTGTCTATTCTGCCGTGTCTGAGCATGTCTAAACGTGTCTAATCATGTCTATGTTCGCATGTATATTTCGTGTCTAAACGTATGGCCGGGTATTTTCCCCCAACTGACTGGTGAGTGACGTCCCAGCATAGATATCCAGAAAAAAGCGGAACGAACATGCGAGTCACGAGCCAATTTCGGGCGCCCAGAAAAAAAAGCTGACAATTACGACATGTGAGTAAGGTGCCAATTGTAGCCATCGGAAAAACGACGAGAGAAAACTCATGGCTGAGATGGTGCCGACTGTTTGGGAGGCAAGGGCTCCCTCGAGGGTGCGAAGCTAGTCGCGCTTCGCGCTCCCGGGGTGGCGGCGCAAAATCGCGAAGTTATTCGCGCTTCGCGGTCTGAGCCTACGACGGCTCGCAGAGCGAAGGTGGACGCGCTTCGCATCCTTGGAGCTAGGACAGCAGGAGATTGCAGCGCGAGGCGCGAAGTTATTCGCGCTTCGAGTAGAACCCGTGGAGTTTCGATCAGGTTAGGGTAAGGTTTTCGGAGGCGCGCAGAGCGGAACCCAAGGTATTCGGATTGGGTTCTCACGCTGGGCCCCTGAGGTTTAGACGTCGTTGTCCTCGAGGTGGGGCCAGTGAGTTAGGATAGGGTTTTGTAGGGAGGCGAGTGAGTTAGGATGAGGTTTTCGCTCGCAGCCCAACGGATTCGGAGACGAATTTCGCGCGTAAGCCTGGTGTTGGGATAATGTTGTCGCAGGGAGGCAAGTGAGTTAGGATAAGGTTTTCGTAGGGAGGCAACAAGTGAGCTAGGATAAGGTTTTCGCTCGCAGCCCAATGGGTTCGGAGAAGAATTTGGCGCGCAAGCCTGGTGGTAGGAGAAGGTTTTTGTAGGGAGGCCAGTGAGTTAGGGTAAGGTTTTCGTTCGCAGCCCAATGGATTCGGAGAATAATTTGGCGCGTAAGCCTGGTGCTAAGTTAAGGCTTTCGTAGGGAAGCCGCTGAGTTAGGATAGGTTTTTCGCCAGCAATCCAATGGGTTCGGATAAGCATTTCGCGAGCAAGCCTGGTGTTAGGATACGGTTTTCGTGGGGAGGCCAGTGCGTTAGCATAAGGTTTTCGTAGGGGAGCCGCTGAATTAGGATAAGGTTTTCGATCGCAGCCCAATGGATTCGGAGAAGCATTTTGCGCGCAAGCCTGGTGTTAGGATATGGTTTTCGTGGGGAGGCCAGTGAGTTAGGATAAGGCTTTCGTATGGGGAGCCGCTGAATTAGGATAAGGTTTTCGATCGCAGCCCAATGGATTCGGAGAAGCATTTTGCGCGCAAGCCTGGTAGACAGTGGGACAGTGGTGGGGACGGTAGTGGAGGGGACAGTGGTGAAGGCGGTGGTGAGGACAGTGTGGGACAGTAGTACAGTGGGGAAAGTGGCGGGGGCAGTGGGGACAGTGGGACAGTGATGGGGACAGTGGGGACGGTGGGACAGCACGGTTGGACAGCGGCGGGGACAGTGGGACAGTGGTGGGAACAGTGAAGACAGTGGGACAGTGGTGGGGACCGTGGGGAAAGAGGGGAGAGCGGGACAACGGTGGGGAGAGTGGGGACAGTGAGACACTGGTGGGGGCACTGGTGGGGACAGCGGGGACAATTGTGGGAACAGTTGGGACAGTGGGACAGTGGTGGGGACTGTGGTGGTGGGGACAGTGGTGTGGGAACAGTGGGAAC
The DNA here is from genome assembly GCA_963575745.1 of Prorocentrum cordatum. Classification (NCBI taxonomy): domain Eukaryota; class Dinophyceae; order Prorocentrales; family Prorocentraceae; genus Prorocentrum; species Prorocentrum cordatum. Next base: position 52,799 of record CAUYUJ010015350.1, read on the forward strand.
GTTGTGGAAACAGTGGGACAGTGGAGGGTACAGTGGTGGTGGAGACAGTGGTGAGGGCGGTGGCGAGGACGGCGGTGGGATAATGGGACAGAGGTACAGTAGGGACAGTGGTGGGGACACTGGGGGCAGTGGTGGGAACAGTGGGACAGCTCAGTGGGACAGCGGCGGGGACAGTGGGACAGCGGGGACAGTGGGACAGTGGTTGGGGCCGTGAAGAAAGTTGGGAGAATGGAACCGTGGTCGGAACAGTGGCGGGGACAGTGGGGTCAGTGCGACGGTGGAGGGGGCACTGGTGGGGACAGTGGGGACGGTGGTGGGAACAGCGGGGACAGTGGTGGTGAGGACAGTGGCGCTGGGGACAGCAGAGGGGGATGTGGTGCGGACGGTGGTAGGGACCCAGAGTTGTTTGTTGGCGGTGAGCGTGGGGGGGGGGAGGGGTTCGAACCGGTAGTGACCCCCTCGGTTTTCGAGAGGGGGGGAGGTTCGAACCGGTAGTGACCCCCCCTGGTGTTCGAGGGGGGGGGGGGGTTCGAACCGGTAGTGACCCCCCCCGGTTTTCGAGGGGGGGGAAGGGTTCGAACCGGTAGTGATCCCCCCGGTTTTCCGGAGAGGGGGGGGGCCCGGTAGTGGCCCCTTCCGGTTTGCCGGAGGGGGGGGGTTAAGGGATGGGGGGTGGGGGGAATTTTTCATAGTAAAGCGGCGGTGGATCACGCTCTCTCACATACTCGTACGGATGCATGTGAAAATGTCTGCGCATGCCTGAGTGTGTGTCCGTGCACAGCCACACACTACGATTTTCGCGGGATTCGCGGAGGCTGTTTGGGGTTTTTCTTGGGGCAGCGTTTCGTGGCCCTACAAGGGGGCTCCACCGAAGACGATGCCTACAACAGCGGTGCTCACAATTGCATATGGTTGGGTCTTTCGCCAGGCCAATTCAAATTTACCCCCCGTCTATTTTTGCACATCAGACCATCATTAAGGCACCCGTCACCATCGAAGAAAGATCCCAGGAAGCTTTCGAGGGCCTCAAATCATCGAGCACCTAAAGCAAGTTGATGATTTTGTGGTTTCCGCATTCCCCCTTCTATACGCTTCCGAGGCTTGCGCAGGGACTCCAACAAGGTCGTTAGATACACAAGGCGCTTCAACAATTGCGATTCCATGCGTTAGCCTGTCGGGCCCAGCTAGAACTTGAGCGCGCGCGAAACGCGCGCGATGGTTATAGTATATATGGTCGAGGGTTTGCCCCCCCCCCCAATGCTAATGCCGTCGGGCCCCCCCCTTCCGCGCGATGCCCCCCCCCCTCCCCCTGTGGGCGTGGGCGTGGCGTGGTGGCTCCCCCCCCTGTGGATGTGGTGTGGGTGTGGTGTGTTGCTGTGGGTGTGTGCGGGGTGACGCCATGGTCCTCCTCCCCCCTTCCCTCCCCCCCTGTGGGTGCGGTGTGGGTGCGGCGTGTGGCTGGGATTGGCGTCATGTTGACAGCTCCGGTGCTCGACGTCGTGGCCGCCGCCGCTGGTGGTGCCGTCGACGTCGTCGTCGTTGTCGTCGTCGTTGTCGTCGTCGTCGTCGTGTCGGTGTCGGTGTCGTCGTCGTCGTCGTCGTCGTCGTCGTCGTCGTCGTCGTCGTCGTCGTCATTGCCGTCGTCATTGCCGTCGTCATTGTCCTCTTCCTCCTCCTCCTCCTCCTCCTCCTCCTCCGCCTCTTCCTCCTCCTCCTCCTCCTCCTCCTCCTCCTCCTCCTCCTCGTCGTCCTCTTCCTCCTCGTCCTCCTCCTCCTCTCCTCCTCCTCCTCGTCCTCCCCCCCCCCCCATCCCCAGATGGGCCCACGGCCCCCCCCCCCCCAGATGGGATGGGTCCCGGGGTCCTCGGCCCCCCTTCCCCCTCCCCCCAGATGGGATGGGGTGGGGGAGGAAAAGGAGCAGCAGGAGGAGGAGGAGGAGGAGGAGGAGGACGAGGACGAGGAGGAGGAGGAGGAGGAGGAGGAGGACGACGACGACGACGGCTATGACGACGACGACGACGACGACGACGACGACGACGACGACGACGACGACGACGACGACGACGACGACGACGACTACGACTACGACGACGACGACGACGACGACGACGACACCGACGACGACGACGACGACGACGACAACGACGACGACGACAACGACGACGACGTCGACGGCACCACCAGCGGCGGCGGCCACGACGTCTGTCAACACGACACCACAATCCCAGCCACATGCCGCACCCACACCACACCCGGGGGGGGGGGGGGAGGGAGGGGGAGGACCATGGCGTCACCCCGCACACGCCCACAGCAACACACCACACCCACACCACATCATCCTCAGAGGGGGGGGGGGGAAGCCACCACGCCACGCCCACGCCCCGGGGGGGCATCGCGCGGGGGGGGGGGGGGCGATGGCATTAGCATTGGGGGGGGGGGCCAAACCCTCGGACCATATCATATGGTCGAGGGTTTGGGTCCCCCCCCCCACCCGCCCCCCCCCTAATAGCCGCGCGATGCTCCCCCCCCCCCCCTGTGGGCGTGGGCGTGGCGTGGTGGCTCCCCCCCCCCCTCTGTGGATGTGGTGTGGGTGTGGTGTGTTGCTGTGGGTGTGTGCGGGGTGACGCCATGGTCCTCCTCCCCCCCTCCCTCCACCCCTGTGGGTGCGGTGTGGGTGCGGCGTGTGGCTGGGATTGGCGTCATGTTGACAGCTGCCGACGACGTCGACGTCGTCGTCGTTGTCGTCGTCGTCGTCGTCTTTGTCGTCGTTGTCGGTGTCGTCGTCGTTGTCGTCGTCGTCGTCGTCGTCGTAGCCGTCGTCGTCACTGCTGTCGTCATTGCCGTCGTCGTCCTCCTCCTCCTCCTCCACTTCCTCCTCGTCCTCCCTCGCCCCCATCCCATCTTGGGGGGGGCCCGATGACCCTGGGACCCATCCCATCTTGGGGGGCGGGGGGGGGCTGAGGACCCGGACCCCGCGATCATATATTTATTTATACATATATCGGCGCACCGGGTCCGGGGGCCCGGGGCCGGGACCCCGACCGCAAATGTGCACCCCGGGGGGGCCGGAGGCTCGTCGGGGCTTGCCGGAGGCCTCCCCAGTCAGACAAGACGGCCCAAGAAGCGCCCAAGACGGCCCAAGAAACTTCCAAGAGGCCTCCAAGAGGGCTCCGAGATGCTGAAGATGGCCTCCAGACGTCCAAGGACGCCCCCAAGAGGCCCCAAGAAGCCTCCAACATGCGTCCCAAGAGGGCCCCTAGACGCAAAAATTGGCCCATTCCCTTCGTAAAACGTACATTTTCAACAAAGTTGTCTTTTGGGCTTTCCGACGTTACAGGACGGCCCAAGAGGCGCCCAAGACCGCCCCAAGACGGCCCAAGAAGCTTCCAAGAGGGCCCCAGGACAGCCCAAGAGGGCCCCAAGACGGCCCAAGAGGCGCCCAAGATGGCCCAAGAGGGCCCCAAGACGGGCCCAAGAGGGGGCCCAGAGGGGGACCACGAACCGCAAGCTCGAGCCTTCCGCCCCAAGAGGCCGCCAGGAGGCCCCAAGGAGGCCCCTCAAGAGGCCCCAGGAGACCCCCAAGAGGCCCAAAGGAGGCCCCGAGAAGCCCCAAATCGGCCCCCACAATGCTTCGAACCTGCTTCCAGGAGGCCCCCGACAGGTTCAGAGGCTCCCAAGAAGCTACGTCAAACTCCCAGCGAGCGGCCGGACGAGGCCCCCCAAAAAATCCCAAGAGGGTTCCAGTATTTGTATCCTTCAGCGCTCTCTGGCCTTCTTCCCCCTGCCCCCTTCCCTGCGACTTTCGTTGACTCAAGCTCGCCTCCTCTCCATTTCCTCTCTCTGCCTCTCTCTCTCTCTCTGTCTTCTTCTCTCTCTCTCTCTCTCATCTCTCTCTCTCTCTCTTTCGCTCTCTGTCTGTCTGTCTCTCTCTCTCTCTCTCTCTTTCTCTCTCTTTCTCTTTCTTCCTTTCAGATTCCGTGTCCTTGCGACCTTCTGCAGTCCCCGACGTCGCCACGGCTGGATCCGCTCGAGCGTGTCTTGTGATGTGCGGCGGTGCGAAGCCCGTCCCACTGATCAAGGCACAGGTACGAAATGATGGGTCCATCATTTCTTGCCTTCCCATGTGCGTTTTCCCAATCGATTCCTGGGCCCGAGGTCGCAAAAATTACGACGTCGGAGGTCTGGGGAGGCGGGAAGCACGACCTGGACCTCCGACGTCTTGGAAAAATCACGACGGCGGTTTCGGTCAATTTTCGGCCTCCGGGGCCCCTCGCAGGGTCCCGGGACCGTCAGAAAACGACTCAGGATGAAAAAAAACACATCCCCAGGAAGTCGTCGAGAGGTCCAGGGGCCGCGCACAGAAAGCATCACGACATCGGACGTCCAGAGAGGAGGTAGGAACACGAGGAGGAGGGAGCCCAGACCTCCTGGCGACGCAACACCAAAGACAACAAAAGCTTCCCCGCGACTTCCCCCAGAGACTCTAACTACAGAAACTCCTTTCGTATTCCGGCCAGAAGCATCCAGAAACGATGTACATTAGCCCTGGCGGGGGGAATGTCGGCCCCCAAAATGCTTCGAACCTGTTTCCAAGAGGCCCCCGACAGGTTCAGAGGCTCCCGAGAAGCTACGTCAAACTCCCAGCGAGCGGCCGGACGAGGCCCCCCAAAAAATCCCAAGAGGGTTTCAGTATTTGTATCTTTCAGCGCTCTCTGGCCTTCTTCCCCCTGCCCCCTTCCCTGCGACTTTCGTTGACTCAAGCTCGCCTCCTCTCCATTGCCTCTCTCTGCCTCTCTCTCTCTCTCTCTGTATTTTTTTTTTCTCTCTCTCTCTCTCTCTCTCCATCTCTCTCTCTCTCTCTTTCCTTCGCTCTCTGTCTGTCTGTCTCTCTCTGCCTCTCTTTCTCTCTATCTTTCTCTCTCTTCCTTTCAGATTCCGTGTCCTTGCGACCTTCTGCAGTCCCCGACGTCGCCATGGCTGGATCCGCTCGAGCGTGTCTTGTGATGTGCGGCGGTGCGAAGCCCGTCCCACTGATCAAGGCACAGGTACGAAATGATGGGTCCATCATTTCTTGCCTTCCCATGTGCGTTTTCCCAATCGATTCCTGGGCCCGAGGTCGCAAAAAGTACGACGTCGGAGGTCTGGGGAGGCGGGAAGCACGACCTGGACCTCCGACGTCTTGGAAAAATCACGACGGCGGTTTTTGTCAATTTTCGGGCGTCCTGAGCCTCGGAGGCCGCCGCCTCCGACCCCCCATGGGAGGACGGGGCGGCCGGGGAGGTCCAAAAAAATCCAGGAGGGCCTCCAAAGGCTCCCAAGACGGCCCAAGCGGGCCCCGAGTCGCCGAAAGACCGCTCCAGGACGCCCAAGAAAGGCCCAAGACGGCCCGAGAGGCCCCCCAAGGCACTCCACGACGCTTCAAGACGCCTCTCCAGAGCGCTTCAAGAGGCCGAGATCGTCAATTTTACGAAGGTTTTCGAACGATTTTGACCTTCCAGCTTTTTCGGCTGTCCGACGTTCCACGACGGCTCAATAGGCCCCCAAGAGCGCCCCAAGACGGTCCAAGAGGGCCCCAGGACGGCCCCAGAGTCGCCCAAGACAGCCCCACAGAGCCCCAAGACGACCCCAAGATGCGCCCAAGAGGGGGACCACGACTCCAAAATTCGACCCTCCCGCTTGAAGAGTGCTCCAGGAGGACCCAAGGAGCCCCCAAGAGGCCCCAGGAGGCCTCCAAGAGGCACCCAGGAGGCCCGAACGAGGCCTGAAGAGGCCACAAAACAGCCCCGAGGAGGCCCCACAACGGTCCCAAAACGGCTACCGAGAAGCTGCGAAACTGCCTTCACGACGTCCCCGACAGGCCAACCACGAGATCCAAACTAACACCCATGAGGCCTCTGACCCACCACCCAGGGCACGGTGGCGGGGGCAGTGACAGCACTTGTGCACAGCATGTTCCGGCGAGAGCCTTCCAGAACACGCTGCAGGAGGAGGAGGAAGATCAGGAGGAGAGAGAGCTGGAGTGGGAGGAGGAGGAGGGGGACGAGGAGAAGGAAGAGGCCTCCAAGACAGCTCCAAGATAGCCGAAGAGGCTTCCAAGAGGGCCCTGGGCGGCCCACGAGGGCCCCAAGGCGGTGCCTGAGGCGCCCAAGACGACCCGAGAGGGCCCCAAGACGGCTCCAAGAGAGGCCCAAGAAGGGAAACACTTCCTTCTTTCTGTCCTCCGCTGAAGCATGGCCTGCTGGCGAGTGGCGCGTCGGCCGCTGTTCGTCCCTCCGACATGCAAGCCGCAAGTCGGAGGCAAAGACGTAGCAAATCATGTGATGTTTCGCGGAGAGTTAAGAAAAATATCGTCCCAAGGAAGCCCGCGAAGTGCACGCCCCAACAGGCTCCTCAAGACGCCCCCAAACCCATGCTCCCAGAAGGCCTTCTGGGAACCCGATTCTTCGAAGGCCTTTCGGAATGCAGATTGGCATGCGTGGACTGTGGTCCACTACTTCAGTGGAGCCTTGTGTTGGTTTGTCTTGTAGGGAGCTCGGGGGTACGCTTATCCCGACTCTTGCTCTCACGGCGTTGTTGTGGCCTGGTGAGTTGTCCCCGGCCCCATCGCCTGGCCCTCCACCCGTTTCGTGTGCGTGCACGCGTGCGTTGTGTGATGCGGCCCACCTTTTTATTCAGGGGCTATCGCCCCACGGCCACGTGTTGGAGATGCCGCTGAGGACAGGAGTTTGGCTCCCGCCCCGACATGCTCGCAGCCGTGGCCTGTATTTCCACATGACCTCTGTACAGCCGAGGGCCTGCGGGTGCCGAGGCACATTCCACGGGTGGGTTTCGCTTGCTTCCCGCCTAACTCTGGTGGGTTCGGTGCCGCGTCCCCCTGTGTCGAGAGCCTCTTTGTTTTGTTCCTCATGGGAGGATCGTAGCACGGCGCCCTGCGTGCCTCTGCTGGCCCCCGTCCAGGTGTAGCGGGGTCCCCTTGGGCCCCGTGTGCCTGTGAGGGGCCACTCTGAGGTGGGTCTCTGTTGCCTGGTCTCGGTTAGCGCCCAGGCTCACCCACCTCTCTGTCGCAGACGTGTCCGTACCGACTGCACTGCGCGGTCGGATACGGCAGTGACTGTTTTCCCTCAGGGCCTCGCCCACCCTGAGTGGTGTATGTGGGCTGCAGCGTGGGCAAAAAAAAAAAAGAAGGGAAACACGAACCGAGAATCCGAGCTTTCTACCCCGTGAGGTTCTCGGGAAGTCCCAAGAGGCCCCCAATCGGATCCAAGAGGCTCCCAAGAAATTCCTAAGAGGGCCGACGAGGTTCCAAGAAATCTCCCAAGATGGCCCCAAGAGGCACAACTCATCGTGTTAAGATTGGGCTTTGACGGGTTTTCATGTTTTTTTTCTGCCTCTTGGCATCCCGATGCTCCAAGACGGCCCAAGAGGCTTCCAATACCGCTCCAACATAGAGGAAGAGGTCTCCAAGAGACCCCCAAGACTGCCCGCGAGGGCCCCAAGACGGTGCTTGAGGCGCCCAAGACGGCCCGAGAGGGCCCCAAGAGCCCCAAGAGAGGCCCAAGAAGGGGAACGCGACCCAACAGCAGAGCGTTCCCCCCAAAAGGCCCACAGGAGGCCGCAAGAGGCCCCCAAGTGGTCCGACGAGGACCCCAAAAGCTTCCCGAGGGCCTAAAAGGCCCCTAAGAGACGTCCAAGAGGTTTTAAAATAGCCCAAGAGAGCCCTCGATGCGCCGAAACTGCTTCCAGCAGGCCCCCGGGAGGCTTCCGGATTGTCTCAATCTGGCCGCAGGTGGCCTCAAGTCGGGCCTCCACGCAGCCAAGACGGCCACTGACGGCTTCAGATTGCAGAACCGATGCCCCCAAGGGACCCTCAGACGCCCCCCCAAGAAGCACCCAAGAGGTGCCTCCAACAGCCAGTTGACGAAGCATGCGGAACACCCCAGAAGCTCCTCAGATGCCGTCGCGCGCCTGTGCTTGATAGCGTTGTCCAAGATCGTCCAGCGCCCCCCCGGCCTGGGCTAGAACCTGAGCGCGCGCGAAGCGCGCGCGATGTTTCTAGCCCAGGGGCCCGAAAACAGCTGCCCGACACTCCATGGGAGTACCGGGGCTCATTTCCCCTATGTTTTTATTGGGTTTCGGCGTCCCGGGCCTCGGAGGCCGCCGCGATGGTCCCGGACATTTTCCAGATCCTCGGCGCGGGCTCCAAGACCATTCCGCAGAGGGCTCCAATAGGCTCCAGGGCAGCCCAAGAGGGCTCCAAGACGGCTCCAGGAACGACTGCAGGGTCTCATTTTTCTTGTGTTTTCTGAAAGACGGCTCCAGGCAGACTGCATGTCTTATGAGGATGGCTTCCGCCTCTTGCCCCGATCATCCCAAACTGCCTGAACGGTTCCCCAAACCCAGCGCTTGCCCAAGCGCGTTCCGGACGGTCTTCGCCGGAACGCGCTGGAATGATCACGCGCTGCGGTTTCCCATGCCAACGTCCTCGGACGTGGGTGCCTTGCCACGAGCGCGTTCCGGGAAGATGCTCCCGGAACGCGCTGAAAAGATATGGCCACATCTCGGGGACGCTCCCGACACCGCTCCCCCAGCCTTTCCGGGCAGCCTCCACAGCGCTCCAGGAGGGCCCAAGACACCCCCCAGGAGCCCCCAGAATGCGAAAGGATGGCCCAAGACGCTCCCGAGCAGCCCAAGTCAGCCTTCCGACGTCTCTCGAGGCTCCCAGGTGGCCTCCAAGAGACCCCAAGAAGTCTGATAGGTATCACGGTACGGCCCGAAGAGGCCAAAGTCGTATATGTTCAATTGTCTTTTCAATGTTTTTGACTTCTCGCGTTTTCGAGCTTCAACGGTCCAAGAGCGTCGAAGAGCTTCCCAAGACCGCCCCAAGACCACCCAAGATACCTTCAGGACGGCCCCAAGACGGGCCAAGAAGGCTCCAACACTCCCGAAGAGGCGCCCAGCACAGCCCCAGACCACCCCAGAACAGGTCCAAGATGGGCCCAAGAGCGGGAGCAGGAGGCTTCCAGAGACCTCCGAGGCCTCCGGGACCCCCCAGAGGCCCCCAGCACACCCCCGATCCTTGAGAGGCCCCAAACAGACCCCGACGAGGCTCCAAGAACAACCCAAGAGAGCTGCGAGAGCCGTCCCGAGAGAGCCCAGAGGGGGTAACATCGTTGATTTCCAATGGTTTTTCCTATGTTTTTCGCCTTCTCACGTTTTCCCGCTTCCAGCCCTCAAAGATCGAGGATTTGGGAAAAAGGAGAGGGAATTACAAAAATTGTGTTTCATCAAAGTGGAACTCCTACTCGGGGGTCCTACATATCCCCTGACATCTGGCCGGTACCGCGCCTCCCGGCTTCATCCGCAGAGCGAGTTTGCAGTGCGTTTAGACATTTTTGGGACGTTTCTTTGAATTTGTCTTGGAGCGTCTTCTGGGCCTCCTGGGGGCCTCTTGGTGCCTTTTGCTTGACCCTAGAGCCCTCCTGGGAACCTCTTCGAGCGAAAACCTACGGTTTTCCGTCCGTGACCTGTGTCCCCATTGGGGGACTGGGGTGTTCCGGGGGTTCTGCTGGGGCGCCGGGGGCGCCGTAAGATCGCCCGGATACGGCCTGCGGATCGCCAAACATGGCGCTTCCAGACCGCGGGAACGACCAATGGCGGCCAAGACGGCCAAGGCGGCCAGAATTAGCCCTTGACTATCCAAGAGGCCTCCAAGACGCCCCCAGAAACTTCCAAGATGCCTCCAAATGAGCCCCGGGAGGCACAACTTGTTGCTTATCCAAAGGTTTTTGAAGGATTTCCATGTTCTCGCCTTTTAAATTTTCCGACGCTCCACAACGGCCCCAGAGGTCATATTTTCCGTTGCAAGACAGCCCCAGAGGCTTTGAAAACGGCCCCAAAACGGCCCAAGAGGGCCCCAAGACGGCGCCGGAGGCGCACAGGACGGCCCGAGAGGGTTTTATGGACCTCCACCAAATGCCCCAGTGGGGGTGCCCGCATGCGTCCGCCACACCCAGTACAGCGCTTCGCGGCCCCATAGAGAGCTCCACCGAAGGTCTCAATTGCGCAGCCCGCATGCGTCTCACCCACCGAGTACAGCGCGTCGTGGCCCCACAGGGAGTTCCGACGAAGGTCCCAGAGGCGCAGCCCGCATGCGTCTCCCCCACCAGTGCAGCGCTTCGTGGCCCCATAGGGAGCTCCACCGAAGGTCTCAATTGTGCAGTCCGCATGCGTCTCCCCCACACAGTACAGCGCTTCGTGGCCCTACAAGGGGGCTCCACCAAATGTTCCAGTGGCGTAGTCCGCATGCGTCTCCCCCACACAGTACAACGCTTCGTGGCCCTACAAGGGGGCTCCACCGAAGACGATGGCTACAACAGCGGTGCTCACAACTGCATCTGGTTGGGTCCTTCGCCAGGCCAATTTAAATTGACCCCCCGTTTATTTTTGCACATCAGACCATCATTAAGGCCCCCGTCACCATCGAACAAATATCCCAGGAAGCCTTCGAGGGTCCCAAATCATCGAACACCTAAAGGAAATTGATGATTATGTGGTTTCCGCATTTCCCCTTCTATACGCTTCCGAGGCTTGCGCAGGGACTCCAACAAGGTCGTTAGATGCACAAGGCGATTCAACAAGTGATATTCCATGCGTTAGCCTGTCGGGCCTAGCTAGAACTTGAGCGCTCGCGAAGCGCGCGATGGTTATAATATGGTTACATCAGATATGTTTATATCTGTGTGTATATATAGTTCCATGCCTCCAGATGTCCTTGACCATGTAACACCATACATCCACATATCCATAGTCCCACACTCTCAGACTCCACGCATCCATGCGGCCCTTCATCCATGCCCGCGCGCGCCCATAGCTGCATGCACCTACATGCGTTCAGAGTTTTATGCTTCCACTCCTCCTTACTCTCTTCTTATCCATACCACCATTCCTCCATACATCCATACCTCTACCTCCGTACCTGCTCTGCGCAAGCAATATTCTAATGCACTCTTCTGCGCATCACGGCCAAATTGGCTGGCGTTTGTCGCGTCGACGGGCGGTTTTGGACGCGAGTAATTTGACCCGCGCCCGCGCGACTGGAAGGAAAAAAGCTCCTCTCTCCCCTCCGTGTCCTCCACTCCTTCCGTCTCTCCCCTTCCGTCCCGCCGTTCCTTCCCCCTCCCCCCCCCATACTTTCAGAGTTTGGCTGCCACGCGCAGTTCCCAAGCCGAGTCCACGCTCTTTCGAGGAGAAGGAGGAGGAGGAGGAGGAGGAGGAGGAGGAGGAGGAGGAGGAGCAGGAGGAGCAGGAGGGGGAGGAGGAGGAGAAGGAGGGGAAGCAGGCAGAGGAGACAAGGAGGCAAAGGAATGGTAGAAGGAGAAGGAGGAGGAAGGGAGGGGGGGGAGGGCGCAGGAGAAGCGGGCAGAGTTGACAAGGAGGCAAAAGAAGGGGAGGAGGAGGAGGAGGAGGCGGAGGAGGAGGAGGAGGAGGAGTACGGGGTAAGACTGGGGAGGTTTGGGAAGAGCTAGGGGGAGAAGGACTAGAAGGAGGAGCAGCAGGAGAAGGAGGAAGACAGCCAGCGCGGCCTACACCTGGAAGTCCAGCCATGCTCCTGTGTCGGAATGTTGCTCTCGCTTGAGAGGCCCCGGGAGACCCCAGACGTCCAAGGACGCCCCCAAGAGGCTCCAAGAAGCCTCCAACATGTGTCCCAAGAGGGCCCCTAGACGCAAGAATTGGCCCATTCCCTTCGTAAAACGTACATTTTTAACAAAGTCGCCTTTTGGGCTTTCCGACGTTACAGGACGGCCCAAGAGGGATATTTATTTATTTTTTTTATATTTTTATATATATATATATATATATATATTAACTGATTTCAAAACCCTGGTCTTGGTCGCGCTAGTGATGTGACTAGAAAGCCAGAAAACAAGCAAAAAAACAAAAACAAATAACATAGTAGATTATTGAATTATTATTGTGTGATTTGCATAGCATAAAAATCTAATAACTTGATAATTCCATATAATTGAATTACTATTAAATGCAGAATAGTATTCCATTATTGCATGCAACCCTCCTCCTCCTCCTCCTCCTCCTCCTCCTCCTCCTCCTCCTCCTCCTGCAAACAAGCAGCGGCATTTCCCTCCGCACCGCGCACGTGGCGCGGGCTCTGTCTCTCCTCCGTGCGCGCGCGGCCTCTCAGGCCCAAGGGGCGCGCGCGAGGGCGCAGGCCGCGAGCGCGGCCACGCACGGGCCCGGGAACGCGTTCCCCGCGAGGTCCGCCCAGTGGTTGTTGCCGTAGCTCCCCTCTGGGGGAGGAGGCGGCAGGGGCAGAGGGGGCGGGTGCGGCTGGAGCAGAGAGGAGAGCGAGAAGGAGGAGTAGAAGGAGGAGGAAGAGGAGGGGGAGGAGGAGGAGGGGAGGAGGAGGAGGAGAGGAGGAGGATCAGGAGGAGGGAGGAGAGAGGAGGAGGCGAGACGGCACCAGAAGGGGAGGAGGAGGAGGAGGAGGAATCGGGATCGGGGGCAGACAAATAGCAGGAGGAGCCGAAGGACAATCAGGAGAAGTAGCTTCTCTCCCTGCCTGCTTTCCTCGCCCTTCCACCCCTTCTTCCCGTCCTCCTCCTCCTCCTCCTCCTCCTCCTCCTCCTCCTCCTCCTCCTCCCTCCTCCTCCCCTCCTCCGCCTCCTCCTCCTCCTCCTCCTCCTCCTCCTCTTCCCCCTTCTCCTTCTCCCCCCTCCTTCTCCCGATTATCCTCGTCCTATCCTCCTCCTCCTCTCCTCCTCCTCCTCCTCCTCCTCCTCCTCCTCCTCCTCCTTCTCTTCCCCCTTCTCCTCCAACTGGCCCCCCCCACTTCCTCTCCCACCCCGACCCTCTTCCCCTGCCCACTCCTCCCCCTCATCATATCTCATCTCTTCTACCGCCTGCCCCTCCTCCACCGTCTCCTCCCCCCCCCCCCCCTCCTCCTCCTCCTCCTGCGCTCCTCGTTGCACTCCAGAATCTTGCCAGGGAACCCCTGCAGCATCAGCATCTCGGCGCCGATGAGCAGCCGCGGGGGGTCCTCGAAGCCGACCCACAGCTTTGAGCCTGTCGCGGCGTGCGGGGCCGGGGGCGTCCGCCTCTTGTCCTCCCCCCCATCCCCTCTCTCACTGCCCCCACTTCCCTCCCTCCCCTCTCTCCCTGCCCCCCTCCCCCTCTCCCTCTCCCTCTCCTTCCCCTGCCCTCCCTATCCCCCCCCCCTTCCCCCCTATCCATCACATCCCCACCTCTCCCGCACCTACCTTCATCCTCCGCGCGCGCCTGGGAGCAGGGTCGGGCTCGCCAGGCGCCCGTCCGCGGCCGTGAACGCCCGCGGCGCCCTGTCGATGGACTGCCCCACGTCCACCGTCTCTTGGGGGCCTGCCAGGGCTTGATGAGCCGCCAGCACCTGGGAGGAATGGGTCTGGATACGGAAAGGCAGAAGGAGAGAGAAAGCGGGGGAAGTGGGGGAGGCAGAGGAGGGCAGAGAAAGGAGGGGGAGACGAGCTGGAGAGGAGTGGTTAGATCGGAGAGGAATGAGCTGAAGAGGTTGGTGATAGGAGGGAGGCGACGACAAGAGCGCCTCGCTCTCCCGAGGGGTCAGCGCGTCTTTCCACGGGCTATTCGCTGAAGCCTCGCAGAGATCCACGTTGCCCCAGCGCAGGCCTGGCTCGCTTTGCAATGACTACCGTCGTCGCCGACCTCCTCCCTCCGCCCTCCTCCCTCGCCCCTCTTTCCTCCTCCCTTCTCCCTCTTCCCTCCTCCCTCCTCCCTCCTCTCCCTCGCCCCCTCCTCCCCCGCCTCCCTCCCTCCCTCCCTCCCTCTCTCTCTCTGTCTCTCTCTCCCTCTGTCTCTCTCTCTCTCTCTCTCTCTCTCTCGTGTCTTCCCTCCCGCTCGAGTCGAGCCAGGTCCAGCCGCGTCGAGGCCACGACAACGAGTCGAGACAGACGAGACGATGCGACGCGACACAAGCTGGTCTCTCCTCGCTCCTCCATCTTACCTTACCTTTTACCCCCAGGATTCTGCACCTTCCTCTCCTCCAAGGGTTCGCGCCAGAGCGCAGACAGCGCGGATAGGAGGGCCAGGCCGACTGGACGAGACCCGAGCCGAAGACGAGCCGAGTCGAATCGCGAGTTGGTCCGACCCACATCGAATCGACGACTGCGACGACGACGACGCGGCCCCCAGGAGCGGCGGTGGTGCCGCTCTTTCTCATGTACTCGCGGTGCTTCTTCGGCCACTCAGCCCCGCCTCTCGAAATACAGCGGGCGGTGGAGAGGGGCCATGGGAGGGGGAGGCAGCGGAGGAAGGGACCAGGGAGGGAGGGGGGGAGGGAGGGAGGGAAAGGGGAGGGGGGCGAGGAGAGAGAGAGAGAGAGAGAGAGAGAGAGAGAGAGAGAGAGAGAGAGAGAGAGAGAGAGAGAGAGAGAGAACGAGAAAAATAGAGAGAGAGAGAGAGAGAGAGGGCGGAGAGGGACCAGGGAGGGAGATGGAATAAGTAGAGAGGGAAAGAGGTAGAGGCAGAAGTGACCGAGAGGGAAACATCACAGCAAGAGGGATAGGCTAGGGATAGATAGAGAAAGAGGGGGAGGGAGGGAGGGGGGGTGGAGCAAGCCCAAACTGGTGTAAGGGAGCCTCCTGCGATGGTCTCCGACGCCCGATCGATCCCGGTGACTTTCTCGAGCGTCGCCCGCACCCACTTGTGGTTCTGGGGGAGGAGGCAGTGGCGGAGGTCTGGCGGCTGCACGCGGTTGTCGTGCAAGTCCTTCTGGATGCGGTCGAAGCACGCAGCGAAATCTTGCTCCTGGGCGAGGAGGGGCGACGGAAGGTGGAGAGGTGGCCATGGGGAGAATGGGGGAAGGAATGAGAGAAGGAAGGAAGGAAGGGAGGGCACGGGCCTTGGAGGAGTGCAAGACGGAGGGGGGAGGATCAGAAAGTAAGCCCATCATAAGGCGGAGGGGAAGGGTGAGAGGACGGGGGGATGGAGTACGATGAGGTTTTCGATTGCATGGTCCTGCAAGCCAGTTCTGAAGAGAGGCGACGAGCTCTTGAACGCCACGAAGTACAAGCGGGTACGCGACTGCGGCAAGCCCATGTCCCGAGCGTCCACCTTGTAAACCCGCACGAAGTAGTCGATCTCCTCGAGACTCTCAACGACGTAACTCAAATTGCTCTGCAAGTCCTTATCCTTGGGATCATCGCACAGGCCGTCGACGTTTTCGAGCACGAGCAACTGGTACTCGAACTTACTCAGCACGTCAACGATCGCATTGAACGTAGTTGACGTGCTCGATTTGTCGGAGCCCTGCGCCATCCCACCAACGACCCTGGAGTTGTTCTGTCGGCTCGCCCCCTTGCAAGAAAAACCCACCACCAAAATAGTTCCCGCCTGGGGGTCGAAGGCGAGGAGGGAGGAGGAGGAGGAGGAGGAGCAGGAGGAAGAGGAGGAAGAGGAGCCTGCATCTTGCAGTGACGGCGGTGTCGCTCGCACCACACGTTCCTGGTCGACAAGGATTCGATATTCTGGAACATGCAGATCTTCCTGTCCTCGATCACATCGAGAAGGTACCTGCGCTTCTTGGGGCTCGCCTCGCACATGTACAGGTGCTTGAAGTCCACGTCGTTCCCTGCCTCCTGCAAGGCGCCCTTGAGCGCCTCCGCGACGAAGTAGTCCATGCCGCTCCCCGAGCACGCCGACGCCCAGTTGACGACGCGAGGCATCTTGTCGAGCGAGTCCAGCCTCCTGACGTAGTGCTGCACGATCGCATCTGTGACCTTGCCCTCTCGCACGCTCTCGGCGCTAACGACCGAGCTTGCAGGCTGATCTGGTGCAGAACCTACGCAGCGCCCGATGGCCCTGGAGGCCGCCAATCGCCCCGCGGACCCAAGGGCCCGACTCGCACGCCCCCCGGGACTGGACATCAGAGGGGGGGGGGGGGGGGGGGCGTCGCAGGGGGGGAGTGGAGGAGGACGAGGAGGGCGAAACTGAGGGGAAGGAGGAGAAGGATGAGACGGAGAGAGGGGGGAAGGATGAGGAGAAGGAGAAGGAGGAGAAGGAGGAAGGGGACGAGGAGGAGGAGGAGGAGGAGGAGGAGAAGGAGAATGAGGAGGACAATGAGAAGGAGAAGGAGGAGATGGAGGGGAAGGAGGAGGTCAGGGAGAGGCGGAAGAGAGGCGGAGGAGAGGCGGAGGAGAGGAGGAGGAGGAGAAGAAAGAGGAGGACATGGAGGATAAGGGGTAGTTGAAGGAAAAGGAGGAGGTGGAGAAATATGAGGAAGAGGAGGACGAGGAAGAGGGGGCATCGCCAGCAGACAGGAGATGGGTTTCATGCCCAAGAACCCGCACCAGGGGCCTCCTGAAGGTCCTGCTTCGTCTGAGGCCTTCCACTGGCCACGTCGCCAAGCGTCCGTCTTCTCTTCGGGGTGGTGTCGGCCATGGCAATGAATCACCGGGGGCCCTGGCTGGCGTTGTGGGGAAGGGGGCTGACCTTGAGCCCATGCGTCGGACGAGACGTGCCCACGTGGATCTCATCGGGGTTCCCCCCTCGTCTCGCCACCCACCCACCTCCTCCACTGCCAATCCACCGATCCCGACTTCATCCACCAATCGTCTCCTCCCGCCTCCCACTGCACCAACCCACCAACCAAATTTCATCACTCACATATCACATATCTGTTCGTCGCTCTTCGGACTCATCCTGTTCACCCCCTGGCAAGAGCTCCCCTCCAGGACTCGGGACAGAGATGCGGCGCACAAGGACACTGTTGCTTTTTGCAACGGGGCGTCGGCAGCCCGCATCTCCAAGGGCAGATCCCCCTCCTGGGCCCAGCACGGGCCTCGAACTCAAGAGAAATTCCACCCCTCTCAGTCGGCGTTGCAGGCATCGGGGGCGTCGCCCTTGCTGTCGCCCTGGGTCTTCTCCCCCTCCTGGTCGCTCTCCCTCCGCTCGGCCTCGGCCGCCAGGTGGAGCGGCCCGCCGAAGACCTTGTCCGCCTGAGCAGCGACGCGAAGGCGGGCGCGCCAGGGGGCGGACAGACGAAGAGAAGGAGGAGAGGGCGGAGGATAGAGGGGGCGAGGAGAAGGCCAGGGGAGAGGAGGGGCAAGGAAGAGGAGCTGAGCACAAAAAAGGGAGGTCAGCATGGAGGGGAGATACAGGGACCCCTTCTCCTCCTCCTCCTCCTCCTCCTCCTCCTCCTCCTCCTCCTCCACCTCCTTCTGATCCTCCTTCTCCGCCTACTCCGCCTCGTCATCCTGCTTCTGCTCCCCCCCCCTCCTCATCATCCTCGCCCTCCTCCTACCCCGTCGCCATTTTGGATCAGAAACCAAAGCCTCCCCCAAGATAGCCTTATTTACGGGGACCTTCTCCTCGACGATGTGGGTTCGGACCGTGTGGTAGTCGTCCTTCTTGGTCTTCCTGATGGACGGCGGCAGCGTGACGAGGCTCAGCACGGCAAACGTGCAAGTGTGCGTCTCGATCGCCGCGATGGCCTCATTGACCTCCTGCAATTGTGGCGACTCCGGGCTGTGCGCCATCAGTTGGTGCTTGATGCCTTTGAGCGGGGCGGCGAGCTTGGTCAATTTGCTACTGCTAGTGGATCCTTTCTTCGCTCGAGTTTGGCCCATCATCTTGAGGTATTCGACCCTGTCTGCAACAGCTGGCAACATTGCAAGGTCATCTTTTGCAGCCGTCACGGCCGCCTGCGCCTTCTCGTCCAGCGCCTGGGACTGCGCGCCCTTCACCTTGTTGTGTTGGTCCTCGCCAACCGCCAACGCGTTCTCCACCCGCTCCTTGACCCACTCGATCGTGAGGCCCACGTCCTGGTACGGCTGGATGTCGCTCCACTTGTCCTTGTAGTCGGCAATGCGAGCGAGCGCGCTCCCCAAGTCGCTGGAACCCTTCGAGGCCTTCGCGTCCGACTCCTTCGAGTTGGTCAGCCCAAATATCTTGACGAGGTCCTCGAGCAATTCGTTGTTCTTGACGATGGCGGATATTTCTCCTGGAGGCGGTTCCTGCTGGACGTCCACGTCAATGACCTGCACGGTGCCCCAATCGATGTCCATGTTAAGCAACCTCTGCGCGTCAAGCTTGCGGATGGCCTGCGTCTTCGCCAGGATGTGTGGAAGCTCACTGGGAGCGACAGCACCGCAATCGAACACGCCCTTGACCTGCACGGCGATGCTGTGCGCCTCCGACTCCATGATGTCCTTCATAATGGTCTTCGTGAAAAACTCCCCGACCTTGCTCCACTTGCTGAAGAACGCAGGTCCTGCAGGCCCCTCGGCTAGGAGGGCAAGGCCGTTCTTGAAGTCGACAAGCTGGACGGAGGCGGCCGCGTCAGCAGTCCACGTTGCCACGCTGAGAAGCTGAGCGGAGACCTTGAAAAAATCCGCCAACACCGTGAGACGCGAGAACATCTTCACTGATTGTTTGAACACCTGCGAGCGCTCACTCAACGCGTCGAGCATGGCCACAGCTTCATCGGCGATCTCAGCGGCAGCAATCCCCGGCCGATCTTCCTTATCACGCTCCTCTTTCTCGCGGTGGACTTTCTCGACGAACCACATAGCTGCGTGCTGAATAACAGTGTTGCCAGCAGTATTGATCTGTGTGTACAATAACTCAAGCTCCTTCTGCTGCGAATCTGTCACGGCGACCTTGCTCTTCTTCAAATTCTTGGAACACTGATGCACAGTCGTGAAGATATCCATCACGGAATCCATTGCCTCCACCCAAGCATCCACATCTTCGACCTCCGTGTGATCTGGAAGTTCGAACTCTGCCAACGACTTGAAAACAGTCTGGAACTTTACTGCCACGTCCTGCTCGACGCCACGAGAGCTGGCAGAAGCTTTCGCTCGATCCGACAACGCGTTCCACTTATCTGACATTTTCAAGTCACGGAGGATTGGCTGCTGGCTATCCTGGCCGACCTGGCCCATTTCTTCCAAAGACTTGCTGACGAGATCGGGGGCGAAGGCCTGCGGCGACAAGAGCGGGGCGAGAACGGCAAACTGGGGCTCCAACGTGCAGGCCCCGATCGCGTCGGGCCGAGACATCTCCTTACAGTAGTCCCTCAAGGCATTGATGTGAGGCCCATCCCTGGAGGGCCATGCAACTGCGCCATGAATGCGTGCGACTGCGGCGCCAAGCCCCTGCCCCCTGGGGGAACTGCCGAAGACCTCTCCCCACGCTGCCACCTTGCCCCGACCGAGATCCACCCCCGGGCATTTCAACTCGAGAGAGACGGCCGCAGGAGGCCTTTCGCCGAAAAACTCAACTGGCGCCGCAGCGAATGCAAAAGGCCAGTTGCATGCCCCCACGCCCGTGAATATCGGAAGCGACGCACTGCTTGAGAAAGAGGGTGAAGTGCTCCTCCACGAACAGCAGGAGCTGGCCTTCCACCTCATCCTCTGACATGCCGCCATTCACAATGCTTTTCACGTCGTCCGAAGTTTTTGAGAGCATTGAGGCCATGCGAGAAAACTGACCGAACTGCGCGTGGCGATCCAGCTTAAGCTTGAAGATCTTCAGGAAGTAAGGGTGCGAAATGTGGATCCCGTCGTGCTGCAGGGTCTCAAAGGCAAACGTGAGCTTCTCGACATCGGCGCCCTTCAAGTTCGCAGCGAAGCTAGTGATGATTGTCTGCGCTGCTTGCATGACATCGGCAACAACGTC
Source organism: Prorocentrum cordatum (assembly GCA_963575745.1). NCBI lineage: Eukaryota > Dinophyceae > Prorocentrales > Prorocentraceae > Prorocentrum > Prorocentrum cordatum. The sequence goes on from CAUYUJ010015350.1 coordinate 72,485, forward strand.
GAGATCGCTCAGGATGTCCTTCACGTCCAGCTGGCTGCCTGCCTTCTCGACGCGGGCCTTCAAAGAATTCAACTGCTTGTCCAGGGCAGTTGCGACGTTCTTCTTGACAGTCAGGGCCTTCTTCAGAGCTGCCATGCCATCTTTGTGAAATACGTTGGCGCTCTCCTCGAAATTCATCTTATCTTTCACTTCCTTTGCCAGTTGCATAACTTCAGACGAAAACTTCTCCAAACTTGTCGCCCCAGAACCCGTGACATCACTGACAGCTGCCTTGGTCGGTGGCCTGCCCCTTTTCTTGGCCGTGGGTGGAGAAGGCTCGGGCGCGCGACCATCTCGACTCCGCTTATCGCCGCGGCCACGACTATCGGAAACCACGGACGCCGCCTTGCCCCCTGCAACCGACCTCGCCGCTCCGCGCGAAACGCCAGGTGGTGCAGTCTTAGGGGCTGGCGACCCCGATGCCTGATCGGCACTGCTCCGAATGGGATTCCCCATCGGCTGGACAAGGCCGTCATCCGAGTCGTCGCCCGAGCCGTCGTCCGAGTCGCCCTCTTCCGAGTCATCGTCGGAGTCGTCGTGGCATTCAGACCCATCAGAATCAATTTCCCGAATTGTGCTGCTGGCCGAACTGCGAGCAACTTGAAGATTCCTCAGGATGGAACTTAAGGGGTGATCAAGGGCCTCGCGTTTCGACAGCTTTTCAGATTCCTTTTTGAACTTGGCCTTCTCCCGATCCAAATGTTTCTGATACTTTGCATCCGTCTGGTTGTCAGAGAGCTGGACCTGGCCGTCATCGAGTATGTGCTTTTGGATCGTCGACCGCTCCTGGAAGTCCTCCACGTGGTTGTACCCCAACTTCTCGCCGGCTGCGAGCACGTACATGCCCTTTGTCTCGACGCCGTCGATGACCTGAATGTCCCACTCGTTGTCGGCGACGTCGGTCCTGAAATCCCGCTTGTAAGCCCAGTCCTCGACGAAGACGCGCTTCGGCTTCGAGAGCCTGAAGGGCGGGTGGCGGGCGGCAGCGGCATTGGCATTGGGGAAACAACTCTTCTTCCTCGTGCTCCTACTCCTCCTGGCCATCGGTCCTCGGGCCACGCATGGGGCCCTTGGACCCCCCATGGGGTCCGGGCGCACCTGTTTTTCGAGCCGCGTCAAGCCGCGGCGACGAGGCCCCCCCCCCCTCCCCCCCAGAAAACAACCTACCAGCATCTCGAGCCCCCCCCCGTCCCTGAGGCCCACCCCCCTGAGGCTGACTAAGACATCGAGAAAACCCTAACGACCCTGTTCGTTCCAGCTGGGCCGCATGCGACCTATCGCAGAAAGAGGAGAAGGCGGAGAAGCAGGTGCTGGACGAGGAGAAGGAAGGAGGGCGGGGGAGCGAAGGAGGGGGGAGGGAGGGAGGGAGGGGAGGGCGGGTGGATACAGATGAGGAGCAGAAGGAGGAGAAGGAGGAGGCGGAGGAGGAAAAGAAGGACGTCGCGAAGGAGGAGGAGGCGCGAGAAAGAGAAGAGAGGAGGGAGGATGAGGAGGACAAGGAGGATAAGGAGGAATATGGAGGAGGAGGGGCGACGAGAAAAAGGGGGAGGAGAGAGGAGAAGAAGGAGGGGGGTGGCAGCGGCTGGCCCTGGCCCCCCCAAAGGTGCCAGCTTCTTGCACGTAGAGGAGGAGGAGGCGCCCAGCGGGGCGGTGGCAGCTCTCTTTAGCCCTCTTCCTCCAGCCTCCCTCCATCCGCCCCTTGAGTGGCAGAGGGTGGAGGAGGGCGGACGCAGGGAGGGAGGAGGAGGAGGAGGAGGTGGAGGAGGAGGAGGAGGGGGGGGAGGAGGGAGAGAGGGGCGAAGGCAGGGGGGGGAGGGAGGGGGGGAGAGAGAATGGAGGGAGGGGAAGAGAAGAACGTAGCGGGGGAGGCGGCGGAAGAGGAGGGTGGAGGAGGAAGAAGAGGAGGGATAGGGGGGGAGAATGAGGAGGGAGGAGGGGGGGGAGGAGAAGGATGAGGAGGGGAAGGAGGAGGGGGCGGAGAAGGAGGATAAGGGTGAGGACGGAGGGAAGAAGAAGGAGGAAGAGGGAGGAGGTCGCGAAGGAATAGGATGAAGAGGAGGAGGAGGAGAAAGGAGGAGAAAGGAGGAGGAGGGAGGACGAGAGAGGAGGAGGAGGAGGAGGAGGAGGAGGAGGAGAAGGAGGAGGAGGAGGAGGAGGAGAAGGAGGAGGAGGAGGAGGAGGAGCAGGGAAGAATGAGCAAGAAGAGAAGGACAAGGGATGGTGGGAGAAGGAGGAGGTGCACAAGGAGGGGGAGGAGGATCTGAATAAGAGACGGCGCGACAACAAAGAAAGCAAGCGGCGCCCGCGCCTGGTGCCAGACCTCTCCTCTGAGAGCAGCGACTTCACCTTCCTCAACTGTTCGTCGCCCTTGATCTTGACAGCCTCTGGGTCCTTGTTGTGGAGGATGATCCACTTGGCGCGCCCGGAGAGGAAGGTGTGGTGCCTGGTGCTCTCTACGAATATCCACTCGAGATACGCCTGGATCGTGTGGAAGTCCTGGTCGGTGCCTAGGCAGGGGGGGGGGTAGCACAGCAGGAGAGGCCTGACTTACGTCGGTCGGATCGGCGGGGTCAAGAGCGCAGATCGCAAGGTCCCAAACGCTCCCAGATGACAAAGCCAACTGGCGGGAGCTAGGCGGGGTGCCGAGGATGTCGTATACATTGGCACAAATCTTGCAGATTTTCCCATCGGGATCTTTGATAGTAATCATGCCCTTGGCGGCATCGTACTCCCGCCTACTCTTGAGCAAGCGCCACGGAACGCACCCAAAAAAGTCGTCAGTGGGTTGAGCCTGGGAGAGGATAAGGCTGGGGGGGGGAGCCCGCCAACCCCGAAATATTCCTCCTAACATTCCTCCCGATCCTTGTCCTTCTCAGCTCCTCCTTTCCGTCCCCATCCTGCCTTCATCCAACCCCGCCCTTCCCCATCTCTGCTGGGCCCATGCCAGCCCGCCCACTCCTGGCCGAATTTCCGAAATACAATGGAACCGACTCGAGAGGCGAGGGTTCGTCCGACTTGCAGTCGCACAGCACGCATTGGCGGATCTTGCGGCCGAACCTGTCCTTCCCCAGCAAACGCGAGGACCGTTTCCTTGCCTTGTCGGTGGCCTTGGTTTTTTTCTTCTCAAGCTTTCCGAGCTGTTGTCCAGGCCCAGCCTTGACGCGTTTCCCCATGGCCCAAGGCGCGGGCGCAGAAGGGGCGGCCGAGGGGGGGGCCCAGGAACGCGGCCCGAATCCCCCAGACTCAGATCCAAATGGCCACGACGCGACTCGAATTCATTCGAGAGCAGACACTCCTGGATCCCAGGGGAGGATTCTGAGACAAAGCCCACTTCCTGGGGTCGCTGCGCGGATGTCACATCGTGAAACACTGCTGTGAGAGGCCAGGGGTAGCAGCAATCCAGGACTCAAGACTTAATCAATCCAGGGACTTTGTCTACAGGCGCGAGGAGCGAAGGGGGCCCTTGCGCGCATGCCGCATGCCACGCCGAACGTCCTCCCTAGAGCTCTCGGAGATGATTCATGCCTCAGATACTGACAGAGTCTGGCCATTTGGCCCTGGCGGAGTGCGCGAAGCAGGGGTGCGTTCAAATATCGGAAGAAGGGATCGGCGTGGAAAGAGTCGGCCTCCACAGGTGACGGCGTGGGGGGGGTGCTTCTTGCAACATCCGAAGAGGGCAGAAGGGCGGCCTCCTGGGGGCGGCACAGTGGGGGAAGGGGTGGGGTCGCTTTTACAACATCGGAAGCCGAAGAGGTCACGGCGTATGGGGGGGTGCTTTTTGACAAATACGACGAGAGCAGAACGGCGGCCTCCGGGGGGCGGCGTAGGGGGGGGGGGTACTTTGCAAAATCCGACGAGGGCAGAACGGCGGCCTCCTTGGAGCGTCTCAGAAGGGGGGGACTTTGCAAAAATCAGAAGAGGCCAGGGCGGCGGCCTCCTGGAGGCCTGCGAGGGGGTAGAGGGGGGTACTGTGCGAAAAATTGGAAACCGTATTTTTTTACCCCAAGAAAATCTAATTAATTCCTAAACCCCAATTAGAGATTAGGCCTGGAGGCCTCGATTTAATTAACTTAGGATAAAAAAACAAAAAACAAAAAAAAACGAAATAATTCACAATTTAAGTAATTAAAATTAAATTTACAAGATTTCTGGGTTAAGTCGTTTTGGAACCGGTTAAGTCCAAAATGTAACCGGTTAAGTCCAAAATGTAACCGGTTAAGTCCGAAATGGAACCGGTTAAGTTAATTCAGAAATTCTGAATTAAATTTCTAAAGTACGTTTTGCACCGGTTAAGTCGATTTGGTACCGGTTAAGTCCAAAATGTAACCGGTTAAGTCCAAAATGTAACCGGTTAAGTTTCGGTAGTTTTTTTGATTTTTACGAATTAATTATTATTTAATTTATTTATTTTATTCCGAATAAAATAAATACCTAACTCGTAAATTACAATTGCTTTAATTTTCTAGAAGATAGGCCTTGTAAAAATATTCTCGTCTGATAAAAACCTAAAATAACCTCTGCCGATGAAATGCGGACCTGGAAAAATTGCCGCGGCACAAAGCGCGGCCCCATGGATAAAAAGACGCAGCTTCAAAGCCGCAGTGATACAACATATTTGCTTAAAAAAAATGGTATACCGTATATACCGTATAACAATGAAAACTGGTGGGCGCTCCCCCCTCGGCCGCTCGCCGCGATCCCCCTGGCCCGCTTGCTATCGCCCCCCTGCCTCTTGTGCACGTGCCCCCCAGCGCCGCCCCCTCCCCCCCTGCCCCCCCCTCCCTCTGCAAAGCGCAGAAGGACGCAGGCTCGCGCGGGGGCAGATCAACAAAGTAGAGCCCCGACCGACCTCCCCTTACCCAAACCACTAAGGCGTTCCCAGGGATCGAACACCAGAGGGCCAGACACTTCGTAGCGAGCAATAGGGTGCTGTAGTTGCGAACCGAGTTCCGACCTTCAGGAGTCCTGAACGGGCCTCTTTGGCCCAATGGTCTGGGAGCAAGCCTTTCCCGGGAGGACAGGGAGATAGATAGAGAGAGAGGGAGAGAGAGATATAGAGAGAGAGAGAGAGAGAGAGATAGGGAGAGAGAGAGAGAGAGATATGGAGAGATATGATATGGAGAAGTAAAAGGTAGAGAGAGGAAACACAGATGGGACTTGGGAGCTTGTAACTGAAGTGAGCGCGAAGACGATGGCGAAGACTGAGAGGACACATTTGAATGCTTTTGGCATGGACGCCACCGGGGGCGGAGCGCCGCACCGCGCCTCCCTGTGCGCGCCCAGCGTCCTGATCTCAAGCAGCTGCCGCTAGATCCGCATGATGCTGCACGACGTCGTTCCAGAGGCCCTCGCGGCGGGGCAGGAGAGGGGAGGCGGACAGCAGACGAGGAAGAGGAGGAGGAGGAGGAGGAGGAGGAGGAGGAGGAGGAGGAGGAGGGGGAGAGGGGGGGAGGAGGATGACGAGGAGATAAACAAGGAGGGGAGGATGGAGCAGGGGGAAGAGGAGGAGGAGAAGGAGAAGGATGGGGGGGCGGATGAGGCGGAAAGGGAGGAGACGGACATGGAGGGGAGGAGGGGGCATGTGGAGGAGGAGGAATGGGAAGAGGAGGATGATGAGGATGAAGATGAGGATGAGGATGAGGAGGAGGGAACGGAGGCATAGTGTTGTCAACGGGCATGTGACATGTCATATCGACGCCCGAACACTCTACTCTCCCCATTTGTCCTATCAGTTTCTCTCTGTATGCCTCCTTCCTTCGCTCTATGGCTGTAAGCTGTCTGCCCTATCTCCCCCCCACTCCCCCCCCGTCTCCATCAATCCTTGTGCTGGTCAGTGTTCTTGGACCTGTCGGCAGGGTCGTCGATCGGGAGCCCGCGGTACAGCCAGTCGATGACGGTGTCTTGGCTCGGCAACTTGTGGCACATAACCCATTTCTTGCATTGGCGGTGGAAGACGTGGTGACATTGAACCTGGCCGGGGGAGAGGGCGGAGCGGTACCAGAGGAGGGTAGGAAGGGGGGCAGACCAGAGGGGCAAAGCCACGATCGAATCGAGACGACGAAGCCACCAGAGCGAACGGCTTCGAATGGCGCTTGTTTCGAGCGGTAGGGACTTCGAGCGGACGCAGGGCATGCGCTCTACTTCGGTTACATGTCCTGCCCTCCTCCTCATCCTTCCCCCTCCCTGCTCGCTCAACGTCCCCTCTGGAAATTTCCGCCCCCCCCTCCCCCCGCTCATCCCCCTTTCCCCGCCGAGGAAACCAATTGGAGCCTGAACCGAATGCGGGGCTGCATCGTCTTTGATCTGGTAAGCGAGCTTCCCGACCAAGGCAAAATCTTTCAAGGCTGGCTTGAAGATCCCGACCTCCAACGTTTTCTCGTTCACCAGTCTCGTGGCCAAACCCTCGAACGAGGCGTGCAGCGCCCACCCCTTGTGAGCGGCAGCTGCTGCGGCCGGGTCCGCGTCCACGTGGGCGTCGTGCCACGCGTCGCGGTCCTCTGACGCCAACGAGACGTCGGACTCCTGCTCGCTCTCCCTCCCGATGACAAGCTCCCCGCCAGGATCTGCGCCATCGCCGTGGTCTGCAGGGCGACGCGGGGGCGCAGGCTCGCCTGCTGGGGCAAGTGGGGGAGATGACAGCAACAGCAGGATCCAGGATAAGGATGGAAAGAAGAAGGAGGAGACGGATGATGAGGAGGATTGGAGAGGAGGAGGAGGAGGAGGAGAAGGATGAGGATGAGGAGGAGGAGGAGGAGGAGGAGAAGGAAACGATACACATGAAGATGAGAGACGGAGGAGGATGCAAAAGAGGAAAAGGAGGAGGCGGAGGAGGAGAAGGAACGACGCGCCCCTCCCCCCCGCTCCTCTTCGTCTTGTTCTCCCCCATCTCCCCTACCGACATTGACCCCCCTCCCCCCTGGACCAGAGGAGGGTCGGGCCCTGGGGGGAAGGTCTCACAAGCCCAGGGGACGTCGCTAATCTTTGAGTCAAGGCGCGACGTCGAAGTTGCAACGTGTTACTGTGGCATAGGCTTCGCACGCTTCTCAGGGAGCCATTGGGGCCCTCGGGAAACACATATGATTGGGGGCAGTGATGCAAATGAAACCCCACTGGGGCACCTGTATCTACTACTACTACTACTACTACTACTACTACTACTACTACTACTACTACTACTACTACTACTGCTACTACCACTGCGGTTACGACTACTACTACTACTACTACTACTACTACTACTACTACTACTACTACTACTACTACTACTACTACTACTACTACTACTACTACTACTACTACCACACTCAGGCATAGTATCGTGATGTTACCACTGATGTTTGATATTGTTTGGTAGCGATGCGCGCTGATCATACCTCAGCGACTGAGCAATGTTACATGTGACATTGCTTGTGTTACGAACCCCAAGAGCGAAGCGCCACATCCCAGCGAGAACGCATGACACAACGGCTGAAACGTAGCGGGTGCATAGATCGGAGGAGGACAGCAGTGCAGGTCAGCTCTCTAGGGCCTTCTCCTCAATCCCCCCTCGATTTATCGGGGCAAGGGGGGGGGAGGGCCAAGAAAACTGGATCTGCATTGATTTCCTCCCCCCATATAGCGCGGCATGCCCTGGCGCCGCTACGAAGCCGAGCCAAAGAAAACAGGCGGCTGCGTCCCATCGACATAGTAGTCATCCCACTGGGCCAGCGAATCACACACGCTCAAGTCAATGACACAATCCGACGAGCTGCTGGAAGCCACAGCTTTCATGTCGCCGCCCGTGGAGACCGCCGCGTGCAAGGCTGCCTGGTAGTCAGTGGCAGGCAAGGTGGGCTCACCCCCCGTCTCATCGGGCAGGTCAGCTTTCTTCTCCGACTGGATCTGGCGCTTGTCCTCCTCGAGCGACTGGCCGACCTTCTTCGGCGGAGGAGTTGTTGGCGGCTGCATGCAATCAGCGTCCGTCAGCTCGGCGGCAACGAACCCCTTCTGGCCGTCCGGCTGCTGGTACTTGAAGTCCACCACGGCTGGCTCTGTCTGGGCTGGCGTCGGTGGCGGCGTCGGCGCCGGATCGATCTCAACTGGCGTCGGTGGTGGCGTCGGCGCTGGATCGAGGCCCATGCTGCCGAGAAGCGAGAGGAGGCTGAGTTGCTCCCGCGGTCGTGGCGAACCTGAACTCGAGCCCTTAGAATCGGATGCAACCGCAGGCTCGGCGGCGGCGCTGGGCGCGGCTGGCTTATCAGAGGGAGCACCGTCGCCATCGCCACTCGAGCCTCTGGGAACACGGGGCTCTTTACGACGCAACTGCACCAGCATCGGCACCTCCGTCACGTAATCCCATTCCTGGGGCAGGTCTGGGATCCTGACAAGTAGAGTAAAATTCGGACGCTCTGTGCGTGCCTTCTTCGGTGTCGTCATCTCGAGCTAAACACGCGTGTCTGATGAGCCTCCGATGGCTACGGATTGGTCTTCCTGGGGACTTCGTGGACTTTGGGGGCGTTTGCGGACCCCCGAACCAAACAGCGAAGGTGAGACCGATAAGGAAGCTGAATAGCAATATGGAACTCTAGTGGGCAATGGAACTAATGGAGTAGTGCAGGCGTCTTCGACCAACCTGCATTCTAACTCTGTCGTCGTCCGTTGACGGTCCACACGCTCTGCCGACCGACCGCCCGACCAGGCCCGGGGGCCCGCCCTTCCATCTCCACCTTCTCCTCCTCCTCCCTCCACCTCCTCCTCCTCGGTGTTCCCATCACCTTCCTTCTCCCTATCCCCTCCCCTCTCTCCGTCTCTGCTCCCTCTCCTCCTCACCTGCGCCTCCCTCCTCTTCCTCCTTGTCGTCCTTGCCCATGTCCTTCCCCCTTATTCGCCTCTCTATCTCTTTCTCGCCCTCCCTCCCTCGTCATCCTTCTCTTCCCGCCCCCCCCCTTTTCCTCCTGCGCCCCCTGCCCTGCCCCGACCAAAGAAATGGAGAGAGAGGGAGAGAGAGAGCGGCCTCGGCCAGCTCTGCCCCGGCCACGTCCACGCCCTCGCCCTCGCCCTCGCCCTCGGCCACGCGCGCCTCCAGGATGAGCAGCTCCGAGGTGTCCTGGCGAAGGGCGTCGCGGAGGAGCGGCGGCGGTAGCTAGAGAGGAGTGATGATGGTGATGATGATGATGATGATGATGATGATGATGATGATGATGATGATGATGATGATGATGACGAGGACGAGGACGAGAAGGAGGAGGAGGAGGAGGAGGAGGGGGGGAGCGGGGGAGGGAGGGGGAACGTGGAGAAGGGGATGAGGAGAAGGAGGAGGAGAAGGAGAAGGAGGAGGAGGAGGAGGAGGAGAATGAGAAGGAGTGCGAAGAGGAAGAGCAACAGCAGGAGGGGAAAGTGCATGGCGGGGCTAGGTAGCGGGATGGGGGACGGAACATGAGAAGGAAGAAGAAAGAGATATAAGCGATTGGTTCAAGTATTTTTGTTGCGTCCCCCTGTCCTGCCGTGTCACTCGTGTCTTTGGTGACCTTCTTGAAGGACGCCATGGCCATGGCTGCAGTCGCCTCAGCTCTGATCTCGGCCACCAGCGCTTCCCAGTCCACAGGCTCGGATGCGAGCACTTTGTGGTCGGCCAAGTTTTCGAGGGCATACTCGAGGATCAAGCACTCCAGTGGCTCTGGGCCGAACGCATCCAACAACCGCTTGCACAACTGGTACTCGGTCACGATGTCCAAAATGGGCTTCGCGTGGAAGTCGCGGAAGCCCAGAGAGACCCTGTACGGCGGGACCAGTGGACCTTGTGGCCCTCTGCAAAGACAGAACTCAGCCATGAAAGGAGCTTTCCTCGCAGTCGCGGTCAAGACGAACACGTTCGTGTCATCTTTCCGGAAACACAGAAGGCGCAACCGATCAAGTTTCACCTTCAAGCCCCGGGGCGCAACCAGAGCTTCCAAGAGCTTGCAATGCTCGCGCATTGCTGCCTTGAACTCATCAGACAAATCGGCCTGGCAGAATAAGGGGTCACATGGTATGCGCATTCTAGTGTGCTCGGGGAAGTCTGCCATGGGCGCCAGCATGAAGTCGGTCCGCGCTGACCACTTGGAGGCGTGCGTCTTCACGAAGGCAGTCTCCTCGCAGAGGGACTTCATGGCACTGAAAGCAAATGGGTACTCCCCGTCTCCGAGCATCCAAGGCGTGACAGAAGGCGCTGGGCCGTCGACTGGGGCGTCAGCGGCAGGGTCTTGGTACCTCAGCAATGGATCTGCAAAAGTTCGGGCGATCCGATTCCTCGCGTTCTCTGCGTCTGCTTGCCTCTTGAGCTCTTCCTTCTGCGCAAAAGGCAAATCATGAAAATCCTGCGTGATCTGGCCCAAGCGCTCCTTCTGGATGCAGCCCCTCTCGTCGATCACCTCTGCCCATCGGCTACTGTGATATAAGTTCAAGGGAGTGTTGCGACCAGGGGCCGACGTGCGCTGGCGCTTCGACTGGACCCACAGCGGCCTGGATGGGTACAACTTCTTGCGCGGGCCCTCCAGGCGCCCATGGTGCGCGTCGTCGCCAAGCCGACTCCACGCCCTGAACCATTCCTTCAGGGAATGACGACTAGCCATCGTGCCGACGCGTGCAGGCCTGCGAGCCATGTCCGAATGCACCCGCATGGCTCCAAAAGCATCCTCCAAATGTGACGTGACAGCAAGCGTGCGGGAAAACACATCTCGGATGAACGCCTGCACAGGGGCCGAGATCAACTGGTCCTCGGTGGCGTGAAGATTCCGAAGCTTCGTCGAGAAGTGCTCGTCCAAACAGCATTCGTTTGCCCTCTCCAGCTTGCGGGCCAAGGCTCGCTTCTCATGGTCTGGCACAGCAGGGTCGCCCAAGGGTTCCAGGCTGAAGGGGTACCCCGAGAACTCATGGACCAACTTGCGCCACATCGCAGTCGCGATCGGCATAATGGAGCCCCGGGCCATGTGAAGCAACGGCTCCTCCCAAGCGCCAACGGCGCCATTCTTGGATATCAAGAGATACAGAAGATCGAGCTGCTCGGGGCTATCCGTGAGCAGCGCCTTGCTGTGCGCGCTGAGAAGGTCGAGCGGCAAGGAGCGAGCATGGGAGCAAAGCGACGACAACGTTGGGTTAGACTCGTCCTGGCCTAGGTTCTTGTTGCGAGCAAACAGATCATAATGGAAATGAAGAAGAGGGCTCGTCCCAGATAACCAAGAGGCGAGCTGCTCGAATAACTGCGGCCGTAAGATGAACTGCGCGGCCTTCCTGGCGCGCTTCCGCTCCAGGATGCGCATTGAATCCATATTCTGGTTGATCCCCAACCGCTGGTCATCGTCGATCCGTTCCTGCTCTTCCTGGATGTTGACGGTCTTCTGAAGGAACGCACGCAACAAGATTTTGTGCAAGCCCTGTGCCAGCATGACCCTCGAAATAGTTTCAAATAAAGCGATCCACTGGTTCACTCTCGGCACTGGGATCCTCCTCATCACGACGTCCTTAATTAACCCAAATGCTTTGCTCACAGCGGCGCTTCGGTCGGCGCAGCAGCCGCTGCAATGATGCATTATGCGGGGCCCAGACCAGTCGCCAGTAAAAAAATCGAGGAGCTTCGCCCCCTGGGACCGCCTCGTCTTGTCGTTATCGAAGGTCTTCTGTCGCCTGCGGGCAAAAAAGAGGATGGAAGGAAAAGGAGGGGGCGTATGAGGAGAGGAAGGAGGAGGAGGAGAAGGAGGAGGAGGAGGAGGAGGAGCATGAGGAGGGGGGGAGGAGAGGGGGGAGGAGGAGGACGAGGAGGAGGAGGAGGAGCAGGAGAAGGAGGAGGGGGAGGAGGAGGAGGAGGAGGAGGAGGTGGAGGAGGAGGAGAGGGAGGACGCGGGCGAGGCACGGGAGAGGGACCATAGCTGGACGCTCCCCCCCGCTCAAACAGCCTCTGGATTGATGGGGCTGGGCCGAGGCTGGCTTGCAAGGATCCCTTGGCACCTCTCATCGGATACTGATATGGACGTGGCATTCATCTTGTAGTACGTTCGCTCCAGCAGCCCCGATGCATATTGCCGATGTCTAATGTCCGGGTCAATCCAAGCATCCGAACCACGAACAGTGAACTCCAATTCTGCGTCAAGGATCGTTCTGACCTCCTGTAAAATCTCGTTCATAATGTCTCCTGGGGTGGGGGAGAAGGAGAAAAGGGAGGGCAACTGGGTTCGACGATGAGCAACGCACCGCGCGGTTTGCGGAGGCGTGGCTCGACCCAGGCAGACCACTCCAGGGGGGTATAGAGGGGGGTTCGTCCTCCCTGCGGATCCTTTATGAAATTGTTTGACAAAACAGAACAACGGATTGACGAGGTCCATCGATTCAGAGACAGGTTTGACTATGTTGTTCGCCCTGTGATGGAGGCAGCGGAGAACGAGGCCAAGGACGGGTCGGGGCAACGTTGAAAATAACCAGCTGGCGTAGCGCAAGTTCGCTTTGTGGCTGTCGATGGTCAGCCCAAGACAACCGATCTCGGCATGCTGGAACGAGTCCAATACGTGGGGCTGGCAGTGCTGGATAGCGCTCGCCAGATATTCAGCACCGCACGACTCGAGGGCCAGCAGGGGGCACACGACCTCCTCCCTCCAGGAAGACCCGTCGGCGGCGCGACCAGAGTAGACACCCAGTTGGCATAGCACCTGGGATATGGTTTCGAAGACGAATGCCATGGGCCACGGGGCCCGTCGGCATTCGTCTTCGAAACCATATCCCATCCTCCTCCTCTCTCATCCTCCTCCTCTCTCCTCACCCTCTCTCATCCTCCTCCTCTCTCCTCCTCCCTCATCCCTCCTCCTCCTCCTCCTCCTCCTCCTCCCTCTCCTCCTCCTCCTTGGCATCCGCCCACTTCCACCCTCCGCCGACCCCGCCCTCCTCCTCCTCCTCCTCCTCCTCCTCCTCCTCCTCCTCCCCCTCCCCCCCCTCCTTCTCCTACTACGACATACTACGCCCTCTCCCTCTCCTACTCTACTACTTCCGACCTCTTTCCCCAGAACGGCCTCGTGCACTCCAGCGGGCAAGCTGGCCGGGAGGACAGCCACGCGCGTGCAGTCCATCATGAAATTGTACACGACGTGCTGCGACGGACGAGCCGCCTCCGCTGGGGCGCCCGGCCGACGGGGGAAGGGAGGGGGGAGGTTCGGGGCATGGATGAGGATCTCGACGGAGCAAGGCTCGGGGGGAGATTGCAGGGGGGAGGGAGAGAGAGAGAGAGAGAGAGAGAGAGAGAGAGAGAGAGAGAGAGAGTGAGAGAAAGAAAGAAAGATAGAGAGAGAGAGAGAGAGAGAGAGAGAGAGAAACAGATAGAGAGAGAGAGAGAGAGAGATAGAGATAGAATAGACAGACAGACAGACAGACAGACAGACAGACAGACAGACAGACAGACAGACAGACAGACAGACAGACAGGCGGACGGACAGACAGGCGGACGGACAGACAGACAGACAGAGAGGGAAACAGATGCGAGCGAGAACGAGAGAGAGCGAGGGAGAGAGTAAGAGAGAGAGAGAGGGATGAGGAGGAGGTGGGGAGGAGGAGGAAGAGAGTAAGAAAGAAGGATCGGGATAGGGAATAGAATGAGCAGGAGGAGGAGGAGGAGAAGTTGAAGGATGTGGCGGGGGAGGACCAGGAGAGGAAGGAGGAGGAGGGGGCGGATAATGAGGAATGGAAGGAGAAGGATGAGGAGGAAGAGGAGGAAGAGAGGGGGGCAGAGTAGGAGGAGGAGAAGAGGGAGAAGGAGGAAGAGCACAGGACGGATGGGGGATAAAGGGAGGGAGAAGGAGGATATGCAGGAAAAGGAAAAGGAGGAGGAGAGAAGGAGGAGGAAAAAGAGGAGGAGAAGGAGAGGGTCGTGTTGGGCGAGGGCACCCTCCGCTGCTGGCCTTCTCCAGCCACCGACGGTCGCGCTCGGCGGTCAAGATCTCCGCGACCGTGCCTCGAACAGCTGTGGCCTGGTTCCTGCCCGTCCTCTTGATCTTGGACAAGGCGGACGCGGTGATAGTCAGCTCGGTGAAGGCGGCCCTCAAGATGGCGTGCGGCGTCCACGCCTTCCACCTGGGCCGCGGGGGTCGCTTCGGGAGGGAGGAGGGGTTGGGGAGAGGGGGGAGGTGGAGGAGGACGAAGGAGGAGAGCGAGAGGAGGAGAAAGGAGAGGAACGGGAGAAGGAGGAAGGGGAGGAGGAGAAAGAGGAGGAGAAATAGGACGAGGAGGAAGACGACGACAAGGAGGAGAGAAACACAATGGGACAGAGGCCACTGGGCCCCAGATGGCGTCAAGATAAGCCCCATGTGATTTCGAGATTTAGGATCGGGGCGAATCCAAAATGGATCTACCAAATGCCCCTGACTCCAGGAGAAGCCCAAAATGACGACGGTGGGAGGTGAGTTCCACTCCTGCCCACCGTCCAGACCCGCGGACCGCCCTCCGCTGGCCGTCCTCCGGGTTGAACTCGTCGTCCTCCGCTGGGTTCCCTCTTGCGGCGCTCTCTCTCTCTCTCTCTCTCTCTCTCTCTCTCTCTCTCTCTCTCTCCCTTTCCCTCCACCCTCCTCTCTCCTCCCCTCCCTGTTCCTCTCCCTCCATCTCACGAGCTCTCGTTCTCTCTCTCTCTCTCTCTCTCTTTCCCTCTCCCGTTCTCGGATGTTAGCTTCCTTCGCCTTGTTGGAGCTCCACTGCCTCTACCTCTCCCTCTACCTCTTCCTTGCCTCGCCTCCTCCCTCCCGCTCCATCCCTCTTGCCTTACCTTTCCTCTACCTCTCTCTCCCTCCTTCTTTCATCCTGATCCTCGGCCCCGACACGCCGCCCGCCCGCTGCGGCGGTCCTGCCGCACCGCCTGGCGCGCGTGCACCCGCGCGTGCGCCCTGCGCCGCAGGAGCGGCTCTGCAGCCTCTGAGGCCGCAGGCCGCCGCGACGCCCGCGCAAAGCGGGCCGCCAGCGCCTCGGGGGGGCAGGGGGTCGGCCTGTCCTCCTCCTCCCCCTCCTCCTTCTCCTCCTCCTCCTCCTCCTCCCCCTCCTCCTCCTCCTCCTCCTCCTTCTCCTCCCCCACCGTATCCTTCTCCTCCACCTTTAGGTTTTCGCTGCGACGCTGTATGTTTTTTTGGCCGTTCGTTGCCCAGGCGTTGTCTGTCCTGGCCCGTCTTCTAGCACCAGGATTCCAGGATAAAAACGCCCCCAGAAGAACGCAAAGCCCTCTGCTCCTTCTCCTCCTCCTCCGGAGCAGGGCGAGGAGGAGGAGGAGAGGTTAGAGGGGAACAGTGAGGAGGAGGAGGAGGAGGAGGAGGACGAGGAGGAGGAGGAGGAAGAGGGAAGGAGGAGGAGGAGGAGGCGGATGAGGAAGAAGGAAGGCGGAGGAGGAACAGGAGGATAAGGAATAGGAGGCAGCAGGACGGGGAGGAATGGGGTTGGCGGAGCGGCGGGGAGCGAAGGGGCAGAGGAGAGAAGGGCGGCGGATGAGAAGCATGAAGGGAGCAGGGGAGAGGAGAGAGGCTGGGAGCACCCGCCCGTCGCCACGGTTGCGCGGTCCGCGCGCGGCCGCGGCGGCCTGGCCGATGCGGAGAACAACGTCCATGCGCGGCCCCCGCGCCGCGTAGTCGGCGACGACGCAGACGACGCCGGCCAGGACGACGGGGGCGTCGACGACGTCGACGTCGAAGCCGACGGCAACGACGCCGACGGGGCGGCGGCGACGACAACGGTGACAAGTGATGACGAAGGTGAAGTCGTCGGACGCGAAAACCCAAGGAGTCCCAGGAACACCCTGAAGGTCCAGGATCCGAAGCCCAGGAGGCCGCCCCAAGGAAGTCTGAAAGGAAGATCCCGAAACCGACGACGACGAAGTGCGACGACGGCTACAAGGAAGGACGGCGTCGACCTCGGAGGCAACGGCGAAGCCGAAGACGAAGGACGAACGACGAACCGCGGCTATGACGACGCCGACGACGTCGCCGAGGGAGGCCCCGGGGGCGGCGGCGGCGGAGCCGACGCCGCCAGCAGGAGCCCAACGGCGGCGCGAGCAGAAGACAGCGACGACGACCAAGGACGATGGCATCAGGAGAAGACGACGACGAAGGACGAGGATGAGGACGAAGAACGAATGACCAGGACTAAGGACGAAGGACGAGGACGACCACAATGACAAGGACGAAGGATTAGGACGCATGTCTCTCCTCTTCCACTTCCTCCTCCTCCTGGCTCCTTCTCCCCTCCCGCTTTACTCCTGAATATGAACCTTCTGGAATTATTGGATTTCTTTGATTTCTTGAAATTCTTGAAAGTGTAATTATAGGAAGCTCCTGATATTGAATTTCCTGGAATCCCTTGAAATCCTGAATATATTTTTAAAAATATAGAGAATCCTGAACAGTTTATGAAATTCTTTCATAATTTAAAAATTCAAAAATCCATCATTAATTTTTGAAGGTATTTTTTTGTTGTTTTCCGATTTTCAGGCAAAAATCACTAACGCGACCAGAATCAAGGTTCGACAGGGTTTTGAAATCAGTTAATATATATATATATATATATATATATATATATATATATATATATAATATCCCGGGGGAGCAGACCCGGGCCCCGAAAAAAGGCGCCCCGACCCTCCATGGGGGTAGCGGGGCTCATTTTCCATGTGTTTTTTACAGGGTTTCCGCGTCCCGGGCTCCGGAGGCCGCAGGGGCTGCTGAAAGAGGCCCAAGGCTGTTCTGCAGATGGTTCCAAGAGGCCCAAGGACAATCTCAGAGCGCTCCAAGAGGGTCCCAAAACGGCTCCAGCAGGGGTGCCCGACGGAGCTGAAGCCCTCACTTGAGCAGCGATTTTGCATCATTGCCCCTGTGTTTTTTACAGGGTTTCCGCGTCTGGAGCCCTCGAGGGCGCAGCCTACGCGGAATGAGTTCCAATCACAGGTTCCACCTGGCCCGGCCCATGGACAATCTCAGAGCGCTCCAAGAGGGTCCCAAAACGGCTCCAGCAGGGGTGCCCGACGGAGCTGAAGCCCTCACTTGAGCAGCGATTTGGCATCATTTTCCATGCATTTTTACAGGGTTTCCGCGCCCCGAGCCCTCGAGGGCGCAGCCTACGCGGAATGAGTTCCAATCGCAGGTTCCACCTGGCCCCAGGACAACCTCACAGGGCCCCAAGAGGGTCCCAAAACGGCTGCAGCAGGGGTGCCCGACGGAGCTGAAGCCCTCACTCGAGCAGCGATTTTGCATCATTCGCCCCGATGCCGATCGCGTTCCGGAGGAGTCTTGCCGGAACGCGGTCGGCAAGCGCGCCATCCAAAGCGCCGCGCCCCCGGAGGGGGGCATGAGGAGGAGGAGGAGGTGGAGGAGGAGGAGGAGGGAGAGGCGGAGGAGGAGGATGACGATGATGATGATGATGATGGTAATGCTGATGATGATGCTGATGATGATGATGATGATGATGGTGATGCTGCTGATGATGATGATGCTGATGCTGATGATGCTGACGATGATGATGATGATGATGGTACCGGGGCTCATTTCCCGTGTATTTTTACATGGTTTCCGCGCCCCGGGCTCCGGAGGCCGCGGGGGCTGCTGAAAGAGGCCCAAGGCTGTTCTGCAGATGGTTCCAATAGGCCCAAGGACAATCTCAGAGCGCTCCAAGAGGGTCCCAAAACGGCTCCAGCAGGGGTGCCCGACGGAGCAGAAGCCCTCACTTGAGCAGCGATTTGGCATCATTTTCCTTATGTTTTTTACAGGGTTTCCGCGCCCGGAGCTCTCGAGGGCGCAGCCTACGCGGAATGAGTTCCAATCGCAGGTTCCACCTGGCCCCGGGACAACCTCGCAGGGCCCCAAGAGGGTCCCAAAACGGCTGCAGCAGGGGTGCCCGACGGAGCTGAAGCCCTCACTCGAGCAGCGATTTTGCATCATTCGCCCCGATGCCGATCGCGTTCCGGAGGAGTCTTGCCGGAACGCGGTCGGCAAGCGCGCCATCCAAAGCACCGCGTTCCCGGAGGGGGGCAGGAGGAGGAGGAGGTGGAGGAGGAGGAGGAGGAGGGAGAGGGGGATGATGATGATGATGATGATGATGATGATGATGACACTGCTGATGATGATGATGGTGACGATGATGATGATGTTGATGATGGTGATGCTGGTGCTGATGCTGATGACGATGGTACCAGGGCTCATTCTCCGTGCGTTTTTAAAGGGTTTCCGCGCCCCCGGTTCCGGAGGCCGCAGGGGCTGCTGAAAGAGGCCCAAGGCTGTTCTGCAGACGGTTCCAATAGGCCCACGGACAGTCTCAGAGCGCTCCGAGAGGGTCTCAAAACGGCCCCAGCAAGGGTGCCCGACGGAGCTGAAGCCCTCACTTGAGCAGCGATTTGGCATCATTTTCCATGCGTTTTTACAAGGGTTCCGCGTCCGGAGCCCTCGAGGGCGCAGCCTACGCGGAATGAGTTACAATCGCAGGTTCCACCTGGCCCGGCCCGAGGACAATTTCAGAGCGCTCCAAGAGGGTCCCAAAAAGGCTCCAGCAGGGGTGCCCGACGGAGCTGAAGCCCTCACTTGAGCAGCGAGTTTGCATCATTTTCTTTGCGTTTTTACAGGGTTTCCGCGCCCGGAGCCCTCGAGGGCGCAGCCTACGCGGAATGAGTTCCAATCGCAGGTTCCACCTGGCCCCAGGACAACCTCGCAGGGCCCCAAGAGGGTCCCAAAACGGCTGCAGCAGGGGTGCCCGACGGAGCTGAAGCCCTCACTTGAGCAGCGATTTTGCATCATTCGCCCCGATGCCGATCGCGTTCCGGAGGAGTCTTGCCGGAACGCGGTCGGCAAGCGCGCCATCCAAAGCGCCGCGTTCCCGGAGGGGGGCAGGAGGAGGAGGAGGTGGAGGAGGAGGAGGAGGAGGGAGAGGGGGGGGGAGGAGGAGGAGGAGGATGACAATGCTGATGATGATGATGATGCTGATGACGATGATGAGGATGATGATGATGATGTCGACGACGATGATGCTGTTGCTGATGATGATGATGATGATGATGATGGTACTGGGGCTCATTTCCTTGTATTTGTTCAGCGTTTCCGCGCCCCGGGCTCCGGAGGCCGCAGGGGCTGCTGAAAGAGGCCCAAGGCTGTTCTGCAGATGGTTCCAATAAGCCCGAGGACAATCTCAGGGCGCTCCAAGAGGGTTCCAAAACGGCTCCAGCAGGGGTGCCCGACGGAGCTGAAGCCCTCGTTTGAACAGCGATGTTGCATCATTTTCCTTGTGTTTTTACCGGGTTTCCGCGCCCGGGGCCCTCGAGGGCGCAGCCTACGCGGAATGAGTTCCAATCGCAGGTTCCACCTGGCCCCAGGGCGACCTCGCAGGGCCCCAAGAGGGTCCCAAAGCGGCTCCAGCAGGGGTGCCCGACGGAGCTGAAGCCCCCACTTGAGCAGCGATTTTGCACCATTCGCCCCGATGCCGATCGCGTTCCGGAGGAGTCTTGCCGGAACGCGGGCGGCAAGGGCGCCACCCAAAGCACCGTGTTTTGCCGGAGGGGGGCAGGGGGGGGAGGTGGAAGGTGGAGGAGGGGGAGGGAGAGGGGGAGGGGGAGGAGGAGGAGGAGGAGGACAATGCTGATGATGATGATGATGATGATGATGTTGATGATGATGATGATGCTGATGCTGATGATGATGATGATGGTGCCGGGGCTCAGTTTGCTTGTGTGTTTTACAAGGTTTCGGCGCCCCGGGCACCGGAGGCCGCAGGGGCTGCTGAAAGCCCAAGGCTGTTCTGCAGATGGTCCCAATAGGCCCAAGGACAATCTCAGGGCGCTCCGAGAGGGTCCCCAAACGGCTCCAGCAGGGGTGCCCGACGGAGCTGAAGCCCTCACTTGAGCAGCGATTTTGCATCATTGTCCGTGCGTTTCTACAGGGTTTCCGCGTCCGGAGCCCTCGAGGGCGCAGCCTGCGCGGAATGAGTTCCAATCACAGGTTCCACCTGGCCCGGCCCAAGGACAATCTCAGAGCGCTCCAAGAGGGTCCCAAATCGGCTCCAGCGGGGGTGCCCGACGGAGCTGAAGCCCTCCCTTGAGCAGCGATGTTGCATCATTTTCCGTGTGTTTTTTTACAGGGTTTCCGCGTCCGGAGCCATCGAGGGCGCAGCTTACGCGGAGCGAGTTCCAATCGCAGGTTCCACCTGGCCCCAGGTCAACCTCACAGGGCCCCAAGAGGGTCCCAAAACGGCTCCAGCAGGGGTGCCCGACGGAGCTGAAGCCTTCCCTTGAGCAGCGAGTTTGCATCATTCGCCCCGATGCCGATCGCGTTCCGGAGGAGTCTTGCCGGAACGCGGTCGGTAGGCGCGCCATCCAAAGCACCGCGTCCCCGGAGGGGGGCAGGAGGAGGAGGAGGTGGAGGAGGGGGAGGAGGAGGGAGAGGGGGAGGAGGAGGAGGAGGAGGGGGAGGGTGATGATGATGATGATAATGCAGATGATGATGATGATGCTGATGATGATGATGTCGATGATGATGATGATGATGATGCTGATGCTGATGATGATGATGATGATGATGTACCGGGGCCCATTTTCCTTGTGTTTTTTTACAAGGTTGCCGCGTCCCGGGCTCCGGAGGCCGCAGGGGCTGCTGGAAGAGGCCCGAGGCTGTTCTGCAGATGGTTCCAATCGGCCCAAGGACAATCTCAGAACGCTCCAAGAGGGTCCCAAAACGGCTCCATCAGGGGCGCCCGACGGAGCTGAAGCCCTCGCTTGAGCATCGATGTGGCATCATTTTCCTTTTGCTTTTTTACATGGTTTCCGCGCCCGGGGCCCTCGAGGGCGCAGCCTGCGCGGAATGAGTTCCAATCGCAGGTTCCACCTGGCCCCGGGGCAACCTCACAGGGCCCCAAGAGGGTCCCAAAACGGCTACAGCAGGGGTGCCCGACGGAGCTGAAGCCCTCACTTGAGCAGCGATTTTGCATCATTCGCCCCGATGCCGATCGCGTTCCGGAGGAGTCTTGCCGGCACGCGGTCGGCGAGGGCGCCGCCCAGAGCGCCGCGTTCCCGGAGGGGGGCGGGAGGAGGAGGAGGTGGAGGAGGAGGAGGAGGAGGAGGAGGAGGAGGAGGAGGGAGAGGGGGAGGAGGAGGAGTAGGAGGAGGAGGAGGAGGATGATGATGATGATAAGGCTGATGATGATGATGTTGATGATGATGATGATGCTGATGCTGTTGATGATGATGATGATGATGATGCTGATGATGATGGTACGGGGGCTCATTTCCCCGCATTTGTTCAGGGTTTCCGCGCCCCGGGCTCCGGAGTTCGCAGGGGCTGCTGAAAGAGGCCCAAGGCTGTTCTGCAGATGGTTCCAATAAGCCCAAGGACAATCTCAGAGCGCTCCGAGAGGGTCCCAAAACGGCTCCAGCAGGGGTGCCCGACGGAGCTGAAGCCCTCATTTGAGCAGCGATGTTGCATCATTTTCCATGCGTTGTCACGGGGTTTCCGCGTCTGGAGCCCTCGAGGGCGCAGCCTACGCGGAATGAGTTCCAATCGCAGGTTCCACCTGGCCCGGCCCACGGACAATCTCAGAGCGCTCCAAGAGGGTCCCAAAACGGCTCCAGCGGGGGTGCCCGACGGAGCTGAAGCCCTCACTTGAGCAGCGATTTTGCATCATTTTCCATGCGTTTGCACGGGGTTTCCGCGTCTGGAGCCCTCGAGGGCGCAGCCTACGCGGAATGAGTTCCAATCGCAGGCCCCGCCTGGCCCGGCCCCAGGACAACCTCACAGGGCCCCAAGAGGGTCCCAAAACGGCTCCAGCAGGGGCGCCCGGCGGAGCTGAAGCCTTCCCTTGAGCAGCGAGTTTGCATCATTCGCCCCGATGCCGATCGCGTTCCGGAGGAGTCTTGCCGGAACGCGGTCGGCAGGCGCGCCATCCAAAGCACCGCGCCCCCGGAGGGGAGCAGGAGGAGGAGCAGGTGGAGGGGGGGGGGGAGGAGGGAGAGGGAGAGGAGGAGGAGGAGGAGGAGGAGGAGGATGAGGAGGAGGATGATAATGCTAATGATGATGATGATGTTGATGATGATGATGATGATGATGTTGATGTTGATGATGATGATGATGCTGATGCCGATGATGATGATGGTGCCGGGGCTCATTTTCATTTTTTTACAGGGCTTCCGCGCCCCGGGCCCCGGAGGCCGCAGGGGCCGCTGAAAGAGGCCCAAGGCTGTCCTGCAGATGGTTCCAATAGGCCCAAGGACAATCTCAGAGCGCTCCAAGAGGGTCCTAAAATGGCTCCAGCAGGGGTGCCCGACGGAGCTGAAGCCCTCACTCGAGCGGCGATTTGGCATCATTTTCTTCTTGTTTTTACAGGGCTTCCGCGCCCGGAGCCCTCGAGGGCGCAGCCTGCGCGGAATGAGTTCCAATCGCAGGTTCCACCTGGCCCCAGGACAACCTCGCAGGGCCCCAAGAGGGTCCCAAAACGGCTCCAGCAGGGGCGCCCGACGGAGCTGAAGCCCTCGCTAAACTAGCGGCGATTTTGCATCATTCGCCCCGATACCGATCGCGTTCCGGAGGAGTCTTGCCGGAACGCAGTCGCTTAGGGCGCCACCCAAAGCACCGCGTTCCCGGAGGGGGGCAGGAGGAGGAGCAGGTGGAGGAGGAGGAGGAGGAGGAGGGAGAGGGGGATGATGATGATGATGATGATGATGATGCTGATAATGCTGATGATGATGATGATGATGAGGATGATGATGTTGTTGATGATGATGATGCTGATGATGATGATGATGATGACGGTACCGGGGCTCATTTTCCCCGTGTTTTTTGCAGGGCTTCCGCGTCCCAGGCTCCGGAGGCCGCGGGGGCTGCTGAAAGAGGCCCAAGGCTGGTCTGCAGATGGTTCCAATGTGCCCAAGGATAATCTCAGAGCGCTCCGAGAGGGTCCCAAAACGGCTCCGGCAGGGGTGCCCGACGGAGCTGAAGCCCTCCCTTGAGCAGCGATTTGGCATCATTTTCCATGTGTTTTTACAAGGTTTCCGCGCCCGGAGCCCTCGAGAACGCAGCCTGCGCGGAATGAATTCCAATCGCAGGTTCCACCCGGCCCAGCCCAAGGACAATCTCAGAGCGCTCCAAGAGGGTCCCAATACGGCTCCAGCAGGGGTGCCCGACGGAGCTGAAACCCTCACTGGAGCAGCGATTTTGCATCATTTTCCATGTTTTTACATGGTTTCCGCGCCCGGAGCCCTCGAGGGCGCAGCCTACGCGGAATGAGTTCCAATCGCAGGTTCCACCTGGCCCCGGGACAACCTCACAGGGCCCCAAGAGGGTCCCAAAACGGCTCCAGCAGGGGTGCCCGACGGAGCTGAAGCCCTCACTTGAGCAGCGATTTTGCATCATTCGCCCCGAGGCCGATCGCGTTCCGGAGGAGTCTTGCCGGAACGCGGTCGGCAAGCGCGCCATCCAAAGCACCGCGTTCCCGGAGGGGGGCAGGAGGAGGAGGAGGTGGAGGAGGAGGAGGAGGGAGAGGGGGATGATGATGATGATGATGATGATGAGAATGCTGATGATGATTATGCTGATGATGATGATGATGATGTTGGTGATGACGATGATGCTCATGCTGCTGATGATGATGATGATGACGGTACCGGGGCTCGTTTTCCTTGTGCGTTTACAGGGTTGCCGCGCCCCGGGCTCCGGAGGCCGCAGGGGCTGCTGAAAGAGGCCCAAGGCTGTTCTGCAGATGGTTCCAATAGGCCCAAGGACAATCTCAGAGCGCTCCGAGAGGGTCCCAAAACGGCTCCAGCAGGGGTGCCCGACGGAGCTGAAGCCCTCACTTGAGCAGCGATTTGGCATCGTTTTCCTTGTGTTTCTACAGGGTTTCCGCGTCCGGAGCCCTCGAGGGCGCAGCCTGCGCGGAATGTGTTCCAAACGCAGGTTCCACCTGGCCCCGGGGCAACCTCGCAGGGCCCTAAGAGGGTCCCAAAACGGCTCCAGCAGGGGTGCCCGACGGAGCTGAAGCCCTCACTTGAGCAGCGATTTTGCATCATTCGCCCCGAGGCCGATCGCGTTCCGGAGGAGTCTCGCCGGAACGCGGTCGGCAAGGGCGCCACCCAAAGCACCGTTTTCCCGGAGGGGGGCAGGAGGAGGAGGAGGTGGAGGAGGAGGAGGAGGGAGAGGGGGAGGAGGAGGAGGAGGAGGAGGATAATGCTGATGATGATGTTGATGATCATGTTGCTGATGATGATGATGATGATGATGATGATGATGATGATGGTACCGGGGCTCATTTTTTCCATGTCTTCACGGGGGTTTCCGCGCCCATGGGCTCTGGGGGCCGCAGGGGCTGCTGAAAGAGGCCCAAGGCCGTTCTGCAGATGGTTCCAATAGGCCCAAGGACAATCTCAGAGCGCTCCGAGAGGGTCCCAAAACGGCTCCAGCAGGGGTGCCCGACGGAGCTGAAGCCCTCACTTGAGCAGCGATTCTGCATCATTTTCTTTGTGTTTTCACAGGGTTTCCGCGCCCGGAGCCCTCCAGGGCGCAGCTTGCGGAACCATCTGCAGAACAGCCTTGGGCCTATGCTGGATGCTGCCCTCCTCCTCTCCCCCCTCCTCCTCCTCACCTGCGTCGCGCTCCTCCTCCTCGTCGTCCTCCCCGCGCCCCCTTCGCCCCGATGCCGATCGCGTTCCGGAGGAGTCTTGCCGGAACGCGGTCGGCAAGGGCGCCATCCAAAGCACCGCGTTCCCGGAGGGGAGCAGGAGGAGGAGGAGGTGGAGGAGGATGAGGAGGAGGAGTGAGAGGGGGAGGATGATGATGATGATGATGATGATGATAATGCTGGTGATGATGATGATGATGGCGACGACGATGATGATGGTGTTGGCGAGGATGATGCCGACGCTGATGATGATGATTATGATGACGATGTTAAGAGGGCGAGGAGGAGCAGGAGGAGGGAAATGAGGAACAGGCGGAGCAGGAGGAAGAGGAGAGCGAGGAGGAGGAGGAGGACCAGGAGGAGGAGGAGGAGCAGGAGGAGGTCCCCGACGAAGCTCAGGCCGCATTTCCCCCAAGACGGTTCCAGGACAGCTGCTGCAGCTTCTCCTCCTCCTCCTCCTCCTTCTCCCCCTCCTGCCCCTCACTTCCCTCCTCCTACTCCTCCTCAACTTCCTCCCCTCCTCCCCTTCTCCTTCCTCCTGCTCCTTCTCCCCCTCCCGTCCTCCTCCTCCTCCTCCCCTTCCTCTTCCTCTGCTTCCGGTCTCACTTCCTCCCTCCTGCCCCCTCCCTCGCCCCCTTAAAATCTCATCATCCATCATCATTCATCATCAAGCCATCATCATCAGCATCATCATCAACATCATCAAGATCATCGCCCATCATCATCATCATCAGCATTATCCTCCTCCTCCTCCTCCTCCCCCCCCCCCCCCCCCCCCCCCTCCCCCCCCCCCCTCCTCCTGCCTCCTCCTCCTGCTCCCCTCCGGGAACGCGGTGCTTTGGGCGGCGCCCTTGCCGGCCGCGTTCCGGCAAGACTCCTCCGGAACGCGATCGGCGTCGGGGCGAGGGGGGCGCGAGGAGGACGACGTGGAGGAGAAGCACGACGCAGCTGAGGAGGAGGAGGAGGAGGGGGAAGATGAGGAGGGCGGCATCCAGCGCCTCCGGCTGCAGACGCCGCCGACAGAGCTCCAGGGCCACTCCCCCGACGGTTCCACCAGGTTTCAGGCGAGCCCGCAAGGGTGCCAAAACGGCTCCAGGGATTCCGCGATTGCATGGGATTTCGCGAACTCGGTCTCGGAGGCCGCAGCGTGAGGGTGAGGCGCCGATCCAGGAGTCCAGCAGACTCGCGCCTCCTACTGACCGCGTTCCGGCAAGGCTCTTCCGGAACGCGATCGGTTTCGCAGCGAGGGGGGGGCGAGGAGGACGAGGAGAAGGAGGGGCCGGCGGAGGAGGAGGAGGAGGAGGAACAGGAGGATGGAGCGAACAACACGGAGGATGGGAAGCCTGGTTAGGAGGGGGAGACGGGGAGGCGAATAAGGGGTAGACGCGATGGAGTCTTTCTCATAAAAAACTGGGGGGGGGGGGGGGATCTCGTTGGGGGCCTCTTCCTCCTCCTCCTTTCCCCCTTCTTCCCCCATCCTCCTCCTACCCTTCAGGAGGGGGATGGAGGAGAAGCAGCAGATGGATGAGGAGGAGGAGGAATGAGCGGAGGAGGAGGGGGAGGGGGCGCCGGGGACTACAGTGGGGGGCCCCTTCCAAGAAATCATCAGCTTCACTCCAGGGCACCCTGGTTTCTTGGACTCCGATCGAGCCGCCATGGAAAACATGGCGCCCGCATGCCTGAAAGCCATGGGCGCCCTCCGGTGCCAGGGCTGGGCCCCTTGCGGATGTTCGGAGTAGGGCCCCGGGGCGGTGCCTGTCATCTCCACGGGGCGTGCAGGGCACCCCCGGGAGCGTCCGAAGCGTCCCGGAGGGCCCCTGGGACCGCCAGGAACAGTTCGAAACCGCCCAAGACGGCCCGCGAGCGCTCCAAGACGCGCATACATAGCCTCAGGGATGGCCAGGAAGGCCCGAAGACGTTCCAAGAGAGCTCCATGAGGCCCCGAAGGCATCCCAAGAGGCCTCCCAAGAGAGCCCCGACAAGCCAAAATCGCTGGTTTTTGGCATTCTCACTTTTTCGGAGTTCCGACGCTCCAAGACCGTCCAAGAGTCTCCCAAAACCGCTCCACGGCGGCCGAAGAGGCCCCCAAGACCGACCCAAGACGGCCCAAGAGACCCCCAAAATCGTCCCAAGACGGCCCAGGAGAGCCCCAAGATGGCCCAGGAGCCGCCCAAGACGGTTCCAGGAGAGCCCCGACAGGGCTTCAAGACTGCCAAAGCGAGCCCGGCGGTCCCCAAGAGGGCCCCGCGAGGCCCCAAGAGGCCCCACAGGGGCCCCAAAGAGCTTCCCCAGAGGCCCCCAGATGCCCCCAAGACTTTCAAAAATGACCCTGAACGCGCCCCAAGACGCCTCCAGGAGAGCCGAACAGGCCTCCGAGAGGCCCCCAAGAGGCCCACTGGAGGCGCTCGGGAGGTCGTCCCCGTCATGTTCCCGGAAGGCGGTCCGGGAACATGATTCCGCGCCTTGGAGGAGAATTCTGCGCTTTCCGAGGCGCCTTCCGAGGCGCCCTGGACGACGTACGTATGTTTCTATAGATTGTCCATCTCCTGTGTACACAATCCTACATGTCTTACGTATGGTACTATATATATATATATATATATATATATATATACATATTCTTTAGGCTTACGCCACACCGCCGACCCTTTGTTTTTTGAGGCAATCTTGGACGTCTTGGGGGCGTCATGGCCCGACTTTATCCCCCGCATTCCTATCGTCGTCGTCTTTGCTCCTCCTCCCAGTAGTCGGCCCATCCCGCCACCGTGCCTGAGTTGTGGTTCAGAGGCCTCTCAGATTCAGGAGAAAGTCCAGATTCGGTGCGCGAAGTGCAAGAATTTCTTGAAGACGGAGGCGGAAGTGGCGGCGAACCAGTACGACTCGAAAGATGCGGGGGAGAGGCTTTGCAGGGCGTGCGCCCGCAACGAGAAGGGTGGGCGGAACGAGAAGGCGGATGCAGAGAATCGCAAGCGGAAAGCAGAGGCGGACGCGAAGCCGCTGACGCGCGCGGCGTGCAAAGGCGCGTTCTCGGACACGAAACATTTGAAGCAGAAGCAAGTGGAACATCATCGAGCGGCGAAAGGAGCTAAACTTGTGTGCAGAAGCTGCGAGGAACTCGGGTTCACAGCGCGCAGTTGCCAGGCTTATCAGTGCAGCGGCGCGTGCAAGAGAGGACTACCAAAGTCGGCGTTCCCCGACCCTCACAATGTTCCGCGCGACGCAAAGAAGGGCACCCTAAAGTGCAAGACGTGCACATGATGCCCAATCGGTTGCGCGTACTGGGCAGAAAGGGAGGACGGGAAGAGGAGGATGGGGGGTGAGGCGGAAAATGGGGGGGAGAAACATCGGTGAGGATGAGCTGAAGCGGGGCAGGAAGAGGAGGAGGGGAACGAGGAGGAAGTGTAGGAGGAGGAGGAGGAAGAGGAGGAGGACGGGGACACTGAGATGAGGCTCCGGGTTATGGGGCTGGGCGCGACTCGAAAAACCGGTGTGTTCAGGGATGTCCGTTGGGATCTTGCGGGGGGGCTTTTTGCGGGCCTCTTGGAGCAGTTTCGAAGGCTCTTGGGGGCCGTTTTGGGACCTCTTTGTGGTTTCTTGGGCGCCTCTTGGAACGTCTTGGGGGCCTCTTGGGGGGTTCTTGGGGCCTCTTTGGGGCCTCTGGGGGCCTCCTGGGGGCCTCTTGGGACGTAAGGCTGGGTTTTCCGGTGCGTGGTCTCTCTCTGGAGCCCCTCTTGGGCCCGTCTCCGGGAGGTTCTTGGGCCGTCTTGGGCGGCTCTTGGGCCGTCTGGGGGCTCTCTTGGGCCGCCTTGGGCGGCTCTTGGGCCGTCTGGGGGCTCTGTTGGGTCGTCTTGGGGGCGTCGAGGAGGCCTCTTGTGCCGTCTTGGAGCAGTCTTGGGAGCTTCTTGGGCTGTCTTGGAGCGTCGGAAGGCCGAAAAGGCGAAAATGACGAAAACATCGAAAAAAACCAATGACAATCAACGATTTTGGCCTCTTGGGGCGCTCCTCGGGGGCCTCTTGGAGGTCTCTTGGGGCGTCTTGGAGGTCTCTTCGGGCGTCTTGGAGCCCTCGTGGGGCGTTTTGGAAGCCTCTTGGGGCCTCTTGGGCGCTTCTTAGGGCGTCTAGGCGGTCTCTTGGGGCGTCTGGGGGCCTCTTGGAACGTCTGGGAGGCCTCTTGGGGCCGTTTTGGCCCGTATTTGGGCTTTTTTGGGCCTGGAAGAGCGTCGTGAGTCGCTCGTGGTGGGCCCCCCCCCCCTCCAAATCGACCGGACCGGGTTCCCCGGGGAGGGGTTTGGGGAGGGGGAAGCATCTCACACGCCGATGACCCAGGGGGTCGGCGGATTTCTCAACCAGAGTCTTGCCAATTAGTCGTTGGCAAGGGTGGTGCACAGTTTTGCACCGGTCCCTTCCCTCGTTCCTCCTATTTCCGCCCTCCGCGTTCGTGCTTCCTCCCTCCCACCCTCGTGCTGTGCAGCTACCAGCAGCGACGCCCCGCGCGCCTGTTCTTGCGCTGCCGAGCCCTGGGGCCGAGGAGACGTCGGGGGATGGGAACCCTTATCAGGGGGAGGATTGGGGGGAGGGGGAGACGTTGACAGATGAGTGTGGCATGAGTGTTCGCTATTTTCTCCGAGGCATGTAGTCAGTTTTATGGCTCCCCTGGGTTGCCGCTGGAACGGACCTCTTGGCCCAGCTCTAATTTTGTCGGCAGCCTTTTGTCGTTGATTGGTAGGATTGCGCGACACTGGCACACCCACGATGCAGCGACCGCAGGACGGGTATGAAGGGGGTGCCGAAATGGGTGTGGGTGACGCGTGCGAAGAGCATCTGCGATGATCGAGGAGGGGGAGGAGGAAGGACGGAGAACGCGGGGCGCTGTTTCTTCAAATGGGTAGCAGTTTGTGTAGCCGAGCTTTCAGTGGTAAACAAGAGCGCCCTCTTGCCTGGCCTTCGACCACGCGGCGGCGTCCCTGACCGCCTGGTTCGGCAGCGTCTGCTGCCCCCGTGGGCATCAGCAGGAGCTTTCGTCGCTCACAGCATGTGGCGAACTGAATAGTCATTAATCACAATTTGCGTTCTGTGCGCAGTGTTTTAAGCGGGCATCGCTGGAGGCTGCTACTCATGCAGTTGAAAGCCTCTTCCCCTCGTGACGTTCCGAGGTTCCTGTGAGAAAAAAATCGTCGTCGTCGTCGTCATCATTGTCATGGGCATCACCACGAGCACAATCAGCATCATCATTACCACCGTCGTCGTTATGATCATCATCTCCCTCATGAGTACGATGGTCCTTATAATATGCTATCCTCTACCTGGTTCCCTCTCTTCCTCCTCACCAGCACCATTCATTTTGTTGTCATCCTCCCCGCTTCTTCAACAACGGGCGCATTGCCATAATAAGCGCCCGCGCCCTGATCAGCATCAACGTTCAAAAGCGAAGCACCAGGACATAATTATCGTGAACGCCGCCAGCTGCAGCATCCAAGTCATCATCGTACTCATCAGCATCATCGTCCAAATCCTTATCTCAATCCCAGCACTATCCCCATAACAATCGAAATCGTCGGGTGATCTGGGGGTCCAGTGAGTCCGGAAGTCCGGTGGGTCCTGCGAGTCCGGCGAGTCCGGCGAGTCCGGTGGGTCCAGTGGGTCCGATGGGTCCGGTGGGTCCGGTATGTCCGGTGTGTCCGGTGTGTCCGGTGTGTCCGTTGTGTCCTGTATGTCCGGAGTGTCCGGTGTGTCCGGTGGCCGGCGTGTCCGCTGAGTCCGGTGAGTCCGGCGCAGTGGCTGTGGCAGCAGGGAGGACCATTTTGGCGGCGACGGCCACGGCGACCAGCGACGACGACAACGACGCGCACAGGGTTGGGGTGGAAAGCGCCGGGGCGCTCGATGTTGTTGTGTTTTTTGTTTTTTTGTTTTTGGGGGGGCGTTCCAACGTGTCAAGGTGTTTTTTTCACAGCAAGCGTCCACGACACGCTATCTCTCTTCTTTTCAGATTGCGTCGCCTCCACCGGTCTTCGTGGAGATCGCGGTGCCGCCCCGTGTCGTTACCTTCGACGTGCCGTCCTCGCCTCACCCACCGCATCGTCAGGATGAGTGGAGCACTGCCGAGCCGAACGTCAGCAGTGCCAGTCTGGCTGCAGCCGAAGACAAGCAGCCGATCACTGCCGCTGTGCAGCAGCACGACCCGCCACGCTTGGGAGCTGCTTGCCCAATGCCAGAGCCATGGGGACGTGTTCCACTTCAAGATGTGCAAGAATCGGGGCGACGTAGGACTCGAGTAAGCCGGAACTCGGGTTTGCGGACGTGCTTTTGGCGAGCGTGTCCCGCATTTTGCCGATGCAGTCTTCGTGGGAGGTCTGCAGCGGGAGCGCGCGTCCCATTTCAGTTTGCGTCTCGTCGTTCTTAGGATGGCCCCGTTGGGACAACCCAAGTCCCCCTGCACTCGAGGCCTAACCCCAGGAAGCATTTAAGAACCCCCCCTCCGGCAAATCGATAACCCTTCCGCACCATCATCCATATCCGCATCATCATCATCATCATCATCATCATCATCATCATCATCATCATCATCATCATCATCATCATCATCATCATCATCATCATCATCATCATCATCATCATCATCATCATCATCATCATCATCATCGTGTCCGGGTGCTACAGCTATCGTTCGGTTATTTCGGCCCTTCGGAATATCGAATCAAAAATGCGGTGCTACGATATCGCCGGGGGGGTTCTTAAATGCTTCCTGGGGTTACGTCTCCCCGAAAGAAGTGAGGTGCGTAGCCAAGTCCGCTGCCACTGCGCCGACCTCCTGCGTGAATGCAGTCGCGTGGCGGTGGCGGCCCTCCTCGAAGGCACCCCGCCCCCGAGGGTGAGGCCGCCTCGGGCGTCTTGCCTCCCAATGGCGCGACCGCAGTCAGGTTGCGATTCGTTGTGGGCCACCCCTAGTCGCTCGGCCCTTTGGTTTCTTCAGATCAGTCCCTCACCGCCTCCTCGGCGGTGCGAAGCCGATCGGATAGCAACAGCCTTCCTCCACTCCTCCCGTTCCCCCACCCAGCACCTCCCCAGAGGCTTCGGAGGCATTGCGCGGGCCAGCGACGTCCAAAACCTTGATCCCCGAAGTTGGACCCTGCGTTCTCCTCCCCATCCCGCCACACACCCTCGCTCCTCGTCCACCCCCCCTCCCCGAAAAGCCCCAGATGCCTCCAGAGACCCCTGAAGGCTCAGAGAGGATCTGCGCACGCGCGCCACAAAAACGCCTGCATCCTCCATCCTTTAATGGCCTTTCCTCCTGATTGGTGTCTACTGCTACTCCTGCATCGAACCAGCCAGTAGGTGCTGGACCTGGGATGTCCCAGTCTGCTCATCAAAGACAAGTAAGCATCAGCAGAATTCTTCTCAACTCGGAGGTAGGAGCCCGGTCCAATCCCAATATCGAAGGCGCCTACGGCGAATCGCCGCCGCCCCCAGCCCGTTGGAATCGCCCATGTGGCCGAGCGTTGTGGCAAGAGCTCTGGCAAGCTATCGGGCCATGTGTTCCCCCAGCCGTTGTGGAAACCCTTCGGGGAACACTTGGGGGAGGATGGCGGGCCCTGACATCTTGTGGTTGCAATTTTTTTGCAACGCTCCTTTTGATGCAATTTTTGTGTGACGTTGCAATTTTTAGCTCGCAGTTCGCAGCGTTGCAATTTTTCTTGTCATGTTGCAATTTTTCTTGCGACGTTGCAATTTTTCTTGCCATGTTGCAATTTTTCTTGCGACGTTGCAATTTTTCTTGCGACGTTGCAATTTTCCTTGCCACGTGGCCATTTTCGATACGATTGCGCCACGCACGGTCACCCGAACGAAATCCCGCTGGTCACCGTTAAGGGGTCAATTTCGTTGCGAAATCAATATGACAGCTTTTCCATTGCAATGCAAAACTCGCACGCGCGCGTCCGCGCGCGCGCGCGCGATCGGGTGATCCACGCGCGGGCAGGTCACCCGAAATCTCGTTGGTTACAGTGATACATAATCAATTTAATGTGGCAGGCCGACTTGGGAAACATCAGAAAACGCATGTTAACTTCAAAATCCAATCGATCACCGTTAAGGGTTCACTTGAGTTTCCAGGCGAACATGGCGACTTTTCCATTTTTGAAAACACCTTAACTTCAGGATACAATCGATCACCGTTAAGGATTCACTTTAGTTTCCAGGCCAACATGGCGGCTTTTTATTGTGGACAACACAAAACTCGCCACGCGCGCGCGCAATCGGGTGACCCGCGCACGGGCAGGTCACCCGAAATCCCGTTGGTTACCTTTAAGGGTTTAATTCAGCTTCCAGATCAAGTATCAGATCAAGATGTCAGCTTTTTAATATCTATATATGTATAAGAATAAACTCAATTGCGCCCTTATTAACAGAAACCAGCGGGATTTCGGGTGACCCGCCCGTTCGCGGGTCACCCGATTGCGCGCGCGCGTGGCGAGCTTTGTATTGTCCACAATAGAAAAGCCGCCATGTTGGCCTGGAAACTAAAGTGAACCCTTAACGGTGATCGATTGGATTCCGAAGTTAACATGCCTTCAAAAATGGAAAAGTCGCCATGTTCGCCTGGAAACTAAAGTGAACCCTTAACGGTGATCGATTGGATTTTGAAGTTAACATGCGTTTTCTGATATGTCCAAAAATGAAAAAGTCGCCATGTACTCCTGGAAACTAAAGTGAACCCTTAACGGTGACCGATTGGATTTTGAAGTTGACATGCGCTTTCTAATATTTCCCAAACGCCATGTTGGCCTGGGAATGTATAAGGAATCCAACGTGACTTCGGGTGACCAGCCCGCGCGTGAGTCACCCGATCGCGCGCGCGCGCGCGGACGCGCGCGTGGCGAATCTTGTATTACCCACAATGGAAAAGCTGCCCTGTTGATCCCGAAACTGAATTGAACCCTTAACGGTGGCCAACGGGATTTCGGGTGACCCGCCCGTGCGCGGGTCACCCGATTGCGCGCGCGTGGCGAGTTTTGTATCTGCAATAGAAAAGCAGCCATGTTGGCCTGGAAACTAAAGTGAACCCTTAACGGTGATCGATTGGATTTTGAAGTTAACATGCGTTTTCTGATATGTCCAAAAATGAAAAAGTCGCCATGTTCGCCTGGAAACTCAAGTGAACCCTTAACGGTGATCGATTGGATTTTGAAGTTAACATGCGTTTTTTATATTTTCAAAAATGGAAAAGTCGCCATGTACTCCTGGAAACTAAAGTGAACCCTTAACGGTGACAGATTGGATTTTGAAGTTAACATGCGTTTGTGTGTGTGTTCTGACGAAAACAGTACAACCATGTTGGCCTGGAAACTAACATGACACCATTAACTGTTACATATTTGAGTTTGAAGTGCATTCCGTGTGCTAGAGGCTTCAAACATAATGCACCACCACACGCGGGTGACACGTGTCACCCGCGCGCATGGCTTGTACCGTCCACAATCGAAAAAATCGGCATGTTTGCCTGGCAATGAAAATACATTGTACTTCCAAGAGGAGCTTTTGTTTTCGTGCATGAAAAAACATAAAGACAGCCAGGGGGGCATGGAAATTTTAAAATAGAAACTCTGTTCGCGGTAACATATTGGACTTTGGTATTACGCGCGCGGGTGGCGCGTGCCACACGCGCGTGCGCGCGAGACTCCTGCATTGCCCTTTCGCCATGTTGCCCAACGGCCGATTTGCTTTATGGAGTTATAGCATGGGTGCACCCATGCGGTTGTTGTATTGTATTGTATTGTATATACAACAACCACATGGGTGGAATTTTCTCGAGCCCGATCCTCCACCCTCCTGGATAATTTCCTATGGTCACATTCCACCCATCCGCCCTCTTCGGTTGTTTGCTCCCCGCGCGCAGCTGAAGCCCCTCGAGGGCGGCGCTGGCGCCAGCGAGCGCCGCCTCGGATCCGCGCGCGCGGCGCGCGCGGCGCGCAGCGCATGGGGGCGGGGGGGGGGGGGGGGGATGCGGGCTGTCAGGGCCCATATGTGATCCGGGCAACCTATTGTTTTCGAGTCGGGCGTTTTCGTTTTTTTTTCTGGTCCAGGGGCCCTCGCAAACCGATTCGGCTCGAAACGTGGTGCAGGATCATGGTGTCTGGAGCTACGGCCGCGATGTGTCGCGATGTTTTTTGTGTGTTCGTCGGATCCCAAGGCTGGGCGCGCAGTGGGGTGGGGCTGCAGGGCTGCAGGGGCCCCGAGGACAGCCTCGCACCATTTCCCCTCCCACTTCGACGCCCTTTCCTGCTCTCCCTTCCCCTCCTCGTCTGGCACGTGCGTTGGAATTGGCTCGGAATTCCATGTGCGTCTCCTCGTCATCTGCCTTTTTTCTCACCCTCCCGCCTCGCAAACCCTCCCCTCGATCGGCGCCCCCTTCCCCGAGCGGGCAGGTCATGTCGAGACAACCGAGGCCCTCGCCGCCCCGCAACCCACCGACTGCGGTCGTGGACATCGACGCGTGCGCCCAGGCGTTCGGGGAATAGGGAGGGGGGCAGGACGAATTAAGACGAGGAGGTGACGCGTATGTGTATAGCTATGTGTATATATATAGATTGCCTCACTCGAGGGATGCAAGTGATAACAGTGGAGGGCACTGGAGGGAGGGCCATATTGATGGAGGGAGCGTAGACCCCGAATATATCTAGAGGGATACAGAGAGAGGGTGAACGATAGTGAGGTGTAGGAATCCAGGGGAATTGAATGATCAGAGGCATGTATGGCGACGGATGGTGCAACACTATAGACGTATAGCGCGCGTAACTGTATATAGACGCTTCCGTATACACGTATGCGTGCATATATGTATACATGCAGTATACATATATATATATATATACACGTGTGTATATATATATGTATACATAGGCGTGTCTGTATGTATGCACGAATGCGCGTATGCATGTATATGTGTGTATGCACGTATGTATGTATGTGTGTATGTATGCATGTTTGTATGTATGTATGTATGTGTGTATGTATGTGTGTGTATGTATGTATGTATGTATGTATGTATGTATGTATGTATGTATGTGTGTGTAGGTGTGTATGTATGTACGTGTGTATGTATGTGTGTATGTGTTTGTATGTATGTATATGTATAGTTGTGTGTATGTATGATTGTATGTATGTATGTATGGATGTATGTATGTGGGTATGGATGTGTGCATGCATGTATGTATATATGTATGGGTACGTGTGTAGGTATATGCATGTCTGTGAATGCGTGCAAACGTGCTTCAATATATACATACATAGACTCGTACACCTAATACTTCAATATGCGGCCTCCCGCAACTTGCCCCCTCTAACGATCCCTAGGGAGGCAGGGGGGCTAGATGGTGCCCGCCGCCGCCAGGCGCTCAGCGTGCAGGATGACGACCCCGAGACCCCGATGATGGTTGGCTTCCAGAACATCCCCAACTGGTGCCACTACACACCGACTAAGGGCGGGTCGCGGCCAATGCCAGACCAGTACATGGCGCCAAGGGGCGGAGAGACACAGAGTGACAGAGCGAGAGAGAGAGAGAGATAGAGAGAGCGACACATAATGCGAGCGATCGAGAGAGAGAGATATCTATATACATATATATATAGAGAGAGATCCCTAGATACATATCCTGCATTGTATCCCTCGAGTTCCTCACTTAATACGATGGCGAGGAACTCGAGGGAGCTCCGACTGGTCAATTAATGAAGGAGCTGCCATCGTCGTCGCATACGTCGTCGTCGTCGCCGTCGCCGTCGTCGGAGGAGGAGGAAGAGGAGGAGGGGGAGGGGGAAGGTGAAGGACGGCGACGTTGCAATCGCTCCTCTTCGTCGGCGCCCTTGCGTCCTGGCCACATCCGCGTTTCCCTGCTCCGCGCCGCGCTCGTCGTCGTAGTCGATCGCTCTCGCCTCCCCCCCTCTCTCTCTCTCTCTCTCTCTCTCTCTCTCCCCCCCTCTCTCGCTATCTAATGTTTCGCATGTCCATCCCTCTCGAGACCGCCTCTCCCTCGAGCCCACCTTGCCTCCCCCCCCCTCCCTCTCTCTCTCTCTCCATCTCTCTCTCACTCTCTCGACCTCTGTCTCTCCATCCCTGTCTATCTCTCCCTCTCTCTCTCAGCTCTCTCTCTCTCTCTCTCTCTCTCTTTCTCTTGAGCTTCGCAGCCTGCGGAGGGCAGAGGAAGGGAAGGCAGGCCAGCAAGACAAAGGGCCAAGGGAGGTGTTCGAACGGACATACAAAGAGCTCGAGAAGATTACAAACGGGCTGCGCATCAGCCAGAAGAATATGGAGGCTCGGGATTTGCCAGCCCTGGTGCACGTGCTGTTGTGTGTAGGTATGTGCACATATGTATGCGTGTGTACGTAAACATATACGTACACGTTGGACGCGAAGCTTGCATGCGCGCATGAAAAACTAGATATGTACATGTGAATGGACACCATAGTAAGCATGCACACGCTGGACACTAAAACGATCATTTTGTTACTATACGCAAAAAAGACACCTACACACGCATACTGCGTATATATATATATATATATATATGTGTGTGCATGCGCATGTGTGCCAATTTGCATGAAAGTACACATATATATATGTATATAGGTGTATGTATAGTGCATGCATATGTATGTGTGTATACACATATACATATACATGCATGCACGTATAAAGTGACAGATGCACACTGCGTATATATATATATATATATATATATATATGCCTAAGCACGTGTGGCGATATGCATGCATGTATGCACGTCCCGTCCGGTTCCTCCTTTCGGTTTCTCTTGCAATCGATCCGCCCAGCCCCTCTACGCACCGCCATGCCAGGCCATCTGGGACCAGATGTATGCAGATAGGTTCAGAGACCAGTACAAAAAGATGAAGAACCGCAAGCCTGCTGCGACAGTTGTGACGGGACATAGGCTCCCTGGGGAACAGCAGAGGAAGCGGTGGATCGGGAACCCGAGTGCATAGACATATTTATACACTGACATATAAGTACATTCATACATGCTGTTATGCATATGTAAAGTAATGCAAGTATGCACGTGCACACACTTACACATATACATGCACATGTATGGATGGTTGATTGCACGAATGTACATTGACGTCTATGTATTCACGGATTCGATTAATAGCGATTTGCATGCGTAACTGCTCGTGTATTGTCTCGCAGCCCAGGTTCCTGCAGGCCAGACAGTTCCGCATCGGCTTCGCCCACTGGCAGAACAGCAGGAAGGACAGATCGAGCCAGCTGGTCAGCAGTGGGGAGGGTCAGGGGGAGCGAAGGAAAACGACGCCTCGGGAGGAGGGAGGAGGGAGGAATTCCTCAATCTTTAAACGACTGCTGGGCGCAAGGAGCCGCGGAGGCACGGAACTCAAGACGAGCATAGGGGAAGAGGGGGAGGAGGAGGAGGGAGCGAGGGGGAAGGAGGAGGAGGAGGAGGGGGAGGAGGAGGAGAAGGAGGAGACGAGCGTAGAGAAGGAGGAGGAGGAGGAAGAGGAGGAGGAGAAGGAGGGGGAGGGGGAGGAGGAGGATGAGGAGGACGTGTACGTCGATGATGACGTCGACGATGGCGCGACTGAGTCGGGCAGGTCGCCAATGACATCGAGGATATCACAGATGCCAGCTTGCAGGAGCAGATGCGGAACGCCTTCGAGATCACCAGCGACGACGACGACGACGAGGACACGCTCCTGCCTGTGGCGGGGAGGGGCGGGGAGGATCTTTGCCGAGATGGAATGGGCACCAAAAATTTCAGACACCAAACACGATGCTTCACCCTGTAGGGTGAAGTATCGTTTTTGATGTCTTAAGTCTATAGTTTTCCATACGCACCCGATCGTATAGTGCGATCGGGTGCGCATGGAAAACTCAATCGACGGCCCTCGGTGCAGGTCGCGCGGATCTTAAGTGCCTGCTCAGACCATTCCCTGAATTCAGGGAATGGCCTGAGCAGGCACTTAAGATCGAGGCAGGTTCAGAGCGAGTACCCGAATGGTCGGTCGTGCGTGTTGGATGTTCGTGTGCACCATGGCAAAGCGCCCTTGGATGTTCTCTTAATTGGCCGACTGAACGTTCTCAAATTCGTTGGTGATGTTCGTACGGCCTATCCGACTGTGGTGAGTCATGTCTGCATGCCCCAATCGACTGCAGTGTTGAGTGACACTTCGTGACGGCTACGGGGAGGGACCATCCTGAACATCAGTCTCATTCGGCTCCTCATCGTTATTAGTCGTATGCTTGTCATTGTTATTACTATTGTAAATCGTATGCCACCAACGCCATCATCATAACCAGCATCATCAGCACCATCATCATCATCATCATCATCATCATCATCATCATCACCACTATCATGAACACCAGCAGCATCATCAGCATCAACATCAGCATCGCCGCCAACGATGGCGGCGATGCTGATAGCACTAGCACCACCCTTGATGGTGCTGATGGTTGAGGGGAGGCGGACGAAGAACCCATCAAGTCTGTGGTCGTGCCGTACTTGAAAAGCTTGACTGGGAAAAGGATGAAGCATCGGCATCACTTCGCCAAGAAGGACAAGAAGGACAAGAAAGACAAAAAGGACAAGAAAGACAAGAAGCACGCTAAGAAGGAGCCCGACGATGACGACAACGGGCCGCTCGGGCAGATCCCGTGCAGCTTTGCCAGCATGGCAACGCCCCGCAAGCGGCCAGCTGCGGCCGTCGACGTCCTAGAGCCTGCAGCGGCCAGCGGCAGCGGATCACGGCCAACGGTCGCGAAGCGGCCCGCGGCTTGCATGAAGAGGCCAGCTGCGGCGCCGCGCCCGCCTGCAGGCGGCGCGCCAGGCGACGAGGACGCCGACGCCGAGGACGGCGGCGCGGGCGCCGAGGGCAGCGGCGCGGGCGCCGAGGGCAGCGGCGAGGCCGAGGGCAGCGGCGAGGGCGCTGAGGAGCCCGCCGAGGGCGCTGAGGAGCCCGCCGAGGCAGAGGAGGACGAGAAAGGCGAGGAGATCGAGGAGGCTGAGGATACCAAGCCAAGCGAGGACGACAGTCCCGAGGTGATCTTCGTCGACGACGGGGATGGCGGTGAGACGAGCTGCAAGATGATGAGCACGCACGACTCCAACTGGTACTGGCTGAAACGAGTGCGCCGCAACTCCGAGGGCTACGATTGCCTCTACTACAAGAAGGATGGCGATAAGAAGTACACTCAGCTCCTCATGGTCTCCGACAAGAAGTTCGAGGACATCTGCGGCAAGTGGTCCAGCCAGCACTGCAGCTTCGTGTTCATCAAGAAGTGCTTGGACTGGATCCAGAGGGAGGGCACGGTGTGCAAAGACAGGTGCGCGGCCCTCAAGAAGGACGTCTACCTCGAGATGACGGGCCGCTCCTGGCGTCGAGTTCGGGATCGAACGCCCGTGGATCCAGGGGTGTGTGTATCGGGCTGGGGGTGTTCCCGTGCATGACCTTATATAGTATATATGTGTATTGATGTATAGTTGTGCTTATATATGTGCATTTAGATAGTAAGTATAGATATATTGATGTATCTTTAGGTATTAAATATGTGTAATGTGCATGGACCTTGTGATCGCCTGGCCAGTTTAAAGTATACCATAGACCAGGCAATTTCCATTGGTGGCCCCTCCCCCCATCGCCTCCCGTTCGCCCCCATCCGTCGACCTCCTCAGCGATCGACCCCCGCATAGCGCAGCCGAGGTGATCGGCATATGCATGGCCGTGGTCGTGATCAGCAGCATCGACGATCACGAGATCGTCGGCATCAGCATCGTCGACATCAGCATCGACGAATTCATGCTACTGTGAAGGCAGGCAAGCGGCACGGGAGGGGACAGAGAGAGGGAGGGGGGGATTAAGGTCCAGGCGGGATGGGCCCGAGGAGGGATTCATATATGGAGTGATCGATTGATGGCAAGAGGG
Organism: Prorocentrum cordatum; assembly: GCA_963575745.1. Taxonomy (NCBI): domain Eukaryota; class Dinophyceae; order Prorocentrales; family Prorocentraceae; genus Prorocentrum; species Prorocentrum cordatum. The sequence continues at coordinate 113,078 of CAUYUJ010015350.1, forward strand.
AAGGGTGAGAGGGGAAGAAGCGAGAGAGGAAGGGTTGCCTTCCGCTCCTCCTCCTCATTTCGTTTCTCACCCTCCTCGAGGATCGCTCCTCCTCCTCATCCTCCTCCTCCTCTGCCTCCAGCCTCGGTGATCCCTCCTCGATCCCTTCTCTGCTTCCTCCTCCCTCGATCCTCCTCATCCTCAGTCCTCCTCCTTGCGCCCCTGTGTGCCGCCGCCGATGTCAGTTGGTCGTTGGCCCTGGGGTCAACGACCAGCTGGCATCAAACGATCGTTTGAATGCGTCCTAGTGGCTGTGCGACTCGTGCCCCAGGGCGCGTGGACTCGATCATCCTTCTGGATCCTCCTCTTCCTCTTCCTCCTCTGTGCCCGCCTCGCCCGCAGGTGAGTGGGGCGGCTGCGCCCGCACGGACGTGCGCATATTCATCATCGTACGGGGAGGGGGCATAGGGACCCCTGCTCCCCGCTTGATCTCGAGGCCTGGCGCCGCAGAAAATATGGAGGCAGAGCGGAGCATGTGCACATGATCATGCGGTTGCAAACGTTCTGTTGCGAGATTGGGCGTGCTTTGTCGATCACTCTACATATAAGCGTATATATGTGCCGATCCAACCACATCTGTGTACATCGCACCTGACATGTCAATATATACATACATATGCATTCGAATAGGTGTATGTATATACATATATATATATATTCACAGACATGTCAGGTGCGACCCTACGGGGTAACTCTGCCCTGAGACTTTCGAGACTCGCAAGTGTGCACGGTGCCAATGACAACCGCGGCCGTTGTAGCTCCGCGTGGATGGGGCGATGCCGCCATCACGGCTGCAGAACATTATGTATGTATGCACGTCTATGTGTACACATATATACCTACACCAATGAATGCGGACATGTGGTTATTACAGATGTGCACATACATATACATTTGCATATGTTTGTGTACGAATAACCATAAATACGTGAAAGGGTGTTCTTGCAAGTGCTGCGTCATCTGAAGTGGAATTGCGGGATGCGGTGCCGCTTCCACGCATATCTCGAGGATCCGAACCACATGACTCGATCTGACAGCTCAGCCGACGATTTGAGGTCAGCGTGTCTGCACTCTTGTCGATGTATATATATATATATGTATACCTCCAGCCATCTCGATGCCCGCGCCCCCCTGGTACAGCCGATCCAGATCAAGACGGGATCCCTCTGCAGCGCGGGCCCCCTCGACGTGGCAAGTTCACCCGTGTGCAGGCGAAAAGGGGCGGGGGCATGACGGGCCTGCAGGCGAAAGGGGAGACTGACAGTGAAGTATACCAATCACGTGTATGCATCATTCGATTCGGAGCGTTCAAGGCGTGTGCAGGTGTGTGTGTGTATGTATGTATGCAAATGCGTACGATATACAGGAGCGTCGTGTACCTGTATACATGCGTACATGCACGCGCACACATGTGTCTATAAAAGTGCTTGTATCTACATGTTTAGATGCATGCACATACGCGTGTGTGCGCCTACACATGTATGCACATACATCGATGTGTGGCGATAGCGTTCGCACATGCATGCGCGCGCATGCAATCGAGCTGCATGGCTATATGGGTGTGCGTGCGTGCGTGTATATACACCTATCAGGTGCGAGGAGAAAGAAGAGGTGGAGGAGGGGGATGAAGAGAGGCTGAGGAAACGACGATCATGAGAAGAAAAAGGGCACTGAAAGGAGGAGGACCATGGGGCGGAGGAGGAGGAAACGACGATATTCGGGGGGAGGGCCGAGGGGTGCCAAAACTATGGTGCGAGAGGGGGTGGACCGATGAATTGATGTTTATCGAGAGCGGAGGGGGGCCCAATAAATACACATGGGTATAGGGTGGAAGGGTACCGTGGGGCGGCCGAAAAGGAGGAGGGGACCAGCGTTTGCAGACACACCAAGCTGGCAAACGCTCGGCACCGTTATATGCACATGTATAGATATACATACATACATACATACATACATACATACATACATACATACATACATACATACATACATATTTACATGAATATGAACGTGCGCACGCGCGCGGCAGCAATGGGGAGGGACTGCGCAGCCCAGGTGCAGCTGGACCTGGGCATCGCGGTTGGCAGGAGAAACTCTGCAGCGATTTCTTGCAGCGGTCCTACACTGCACTTTGCAAACGAAGCGCTCGCTTAAGGGCGGGGGACACGTCCACGGGGCGGGCGGGGCGCAGCTGGTGGCGTAGGCCCTATCTCTATAGGGCGCACGCTTCCAACTGGGGTACCCCGATGTCGCTGGTCGGCACCGACCAGCGCTATCGGGCGCCCAACGGGAGCCCGACGGGCGGCGCGACGGGCACCCGACGGGCGGGTTGGGCTCTCAGGATGCTCAACCCCCCCATCGGGTACCCCCGAATTGGGTTTCTCGGAATGGCGGGGACCGTAATGTTCCTAATGTTCCTCATGTTCCTCATGTTCCCGTAATGTTCCGTAATGTTCCGTAATGTTCCTAATGTTCCTAATGTTCCTAATGTTCCCATGTTCCTCATGTTCCTCATGTTCCTCATGTTCCTCATGTTCCCATAATGTTCCGTAATGTTCCGTAATGTTCCGTAATGTTCCGTAATGTTCTAATGTTCTCATGTTCATGTTCCTCATGTTCCTCATGTTCCTCATAATGTTCCGTAATGTTCCGTAATGTTCCGTAATGTTCCTTGTTCCTCATGTTCCTCATGTTCCTCATGTTCCAATAATGTTCCGTAATGTTCCGTAATGTTCCGTAATGTTCCTAATGTTCCTCATGTTCCTCATGTTCCTCATGTTCCTCATGTTCCTCATGTTCCCGTAATGTTCCGTAATGTTCCGTAATGTTCCGTAATGTTCCGTAATGTTCCGTAATGTTCCTAATGTTCCTCATGTTCCTCATGTTCCTCATGTTCCCGTAATGTTCCGTAATGTTCCGTAATGTTCCGTAATGTTCCTAATGTTCCTCATGTCCCTCATGTTCCTCATGTTCCCCATGTTCCCGTAATGTTCCGTAATGTTAATGTTCCGTAATGTTCCTAATGTTCCTCATGTTCCTCATGTTCCTCATGTTCCTCATGTTCCCGTAATGTTCCGTAATGTTCCGTAATGTTCCGTAATGTTCCTAATGTTCCTCATGTTCCTCATGTTCCTCGCTTTCCGCAATGTGCCGCAACGCCCCCCAGCGCTATCGCCCGCGCGCCAAATCTGCGCAACGCGGGCACCGCCAGCCCCCCTGGCACCACCCCCCGCTCCCCCCGCGCGCCAAATCTGCGCAACGCGGGCACCGCCAGCCCCCCTGGCACCCCCCCCCGCCCCCCGCGAGTGCGGGAACGCGTGTCCGATGTGTATATTGCGGTAACCAGGGGTGCGTTAATGCGCGCGCGCCCAGCGTGGGCGCGCGCGCGGGCGCATTAATGCGCCCGCGCATTAATGCGTGAGCGCACTAATGCGCCCAGTTTCACGCGCGCGTACGCGTGGAACGCGTTGCGAGTGCATGGCCCCTGGCGCCGTGCGCGCCAGGGTCGGAGGCGACCGTCCTGCAGGCGAAAAGGGGCAACTCTGTGTCCGATGTGGATATTGCGCATGAAAAAATACATGTGTGTTGAGTGTGTGCGTGTGTGCGTGTGTGCGTGTGCGTGCGTGCGTCGACTATATGTGCGCGTGCGTGCGCGTGCGTGGTCGCGCGCGCGTCGGGCGCGCTTGTGGATTGCGACGCGTCGATGATATCGATGTGGATATTCTATCGCCCTGCAGTGCCGATGTGGATGTTGCGCCATGCTTTCTGTTCGATCCAGCTGCGCGAATTCCCGCGTGGGCCTTGAGGCCCACGCTGTACATATAACGGGGAGGGCAGGTGAGATGCCGCCCAAAGGCAAGGCGAAGGGAAAGGCAAAAGCTGACCCCGACCAGGTGAAACGCCGCAAGCAGGAGACCAGGCAGGCCCGTTCGGAACACGAGAACTTGCTGCAGCGCTTCCGGACCCCCCGCCATGGAAACCAGCTGGAGGGTGCCAAGCCTGCATGAGCCCGTCAACGTGATCATGATCAAATCGAGAGGATGAGGAGGAGGAGGAGGAGGAGGAGGAAGAGGAGGACGAGGAGGGGGGTCTCGAGGAAAGGATGTGCATGGTGCTGTCGATCTTTGTCGGGCGTCCCTGACCCAGGACCCACTTGGCAAAACAGAAGAAAGAGGTCAAGGACGAATACGAGAGAGCCACCACTCTGGACCACAAGGAGTGGTTGAATAAGTGGCGCAAGCACGGCGCCCAGGGGTGCAAGGAAACAGTGTTAACATGTCAGAACCAACATGTCTGTATATACTAGTGCAAGTACATGTTTGGAACTTCAGTGCACAAACGTGCCGATCGATGTTAATATTACTGTGTACAGCTATAGACACATGGTCATGTATTTGTGCATGTGTATATGTGTATATATATAGCTGTAAAAAAACAGCGACACATACATGTATATATATATGCATATACATATACGCATGTACTGATAACACGCACGTGATCACGAAACATATGTGCACGAATTACATAAATATATGCACACGTGCCCGTTCACCCTTGGACTCCTGGGCTGACCTGTCCTCGTCCGAATCCTCCCGTCGTTACCCTCATGCCGAGTTTGGTGGATTGGCTCAGTGACTATTGTGCGCCACACGCGTGGCCCCACCAACCCTGCAGTCCCGTGCAATGTGTGTATGGATAGGTTCTCGTAGCTAGCCCAGGCAATTTCGACTTTGTCAAAAGCATGAAAACGGAGAGCGAGGAAAAGATGAACATCAAGGGCTCCACAGATCAGTGGCGCAACTGGGACGGCCTACTGGCCGTGTGCGGGTGGTCTGAGCAGAACAAAGACACGCCCACTGGCCAGAGGCCAAGCCGAGGGGTGAAGCAGGGGATAGGGATCATCATGCAGGTAGAAGCATAGAGGATCAGGAGGAGCATGGAGGATCAGGAGGAGAGAAGCATAGAGCATACAGGATCATGAATCAGTATGCTGCACACGTTCAGTTCCGCCTGGGGCTGCACCCTTTTGGGTGGGAGCCCTCTTGACAGTGTAGCTCTTCTTGGATCTTTGCGACCCTGTTGAGTCTAACTTGTGAACCCTCTTGGTGTCCCATCCTTCGTGATTGCGTGCGTGATCGATGTTGGAGCTCACCGCTCGGGTCTGAGCCCTGGTAAGTAGTGTGCAGATCTTCTGAGTTCCCTGTGGTCTGGGGTTTTGAAACCTCGCGCCGCCCCAGCCTCTCGCCCGCCGCAGGGCCTACGCTCGGGCGGAAGTGGTCCGCGCCAACTGCGAGAAGCTGAGGAAGACGCACACCACGGTATATGGGAGGGGGGTTCGGGCAGGACGTGCATTTCTAATGTCAGTTGTAGTTTTAACACATCTGTGCATCGACGCGTCCTCTCCCAGCGAGCGCTTGCGTCGCAGAGAGATGGAGGTGGATACCCAGACTGGTGAGACGCTGTACCGCCGCATCGAGAGGGTGAGCACGGAGACCAGGAGCCACAAGCAGGAGCTGAAGACCACGCGCACTACGGGCTTGAAACCTATCGCCGAGGTGACGTCCAGCGACCACAGGTCGGCCAAGGTTCGGTGGTCATGGGGTTGCGTGGGCAAGAGTACCATCGAGAGATAGATAGATCGACATATATATATATGTATGAAGTTAGGGAGTATATGTAATTGCATGTACATGCAAATCGTCAAACATCTCTCTATATATAGATATACATATAAATAAATACATGTATCAATCGAGATACGTCTCCGTAGCTATAGAGGGATGGATCTTCAAATATGCAAATATTTGTATATATAGGTGTATGACATATGCATTGATGTGTGCAGTGCGAGTGGACGGATCGACTCTGGTTCTTCTCAGAGCCGAGTGGACCTGGGGGAGGCTGCCAAGAAGACAGAGCTGCAGCATGCCGACGAGGACTCTGAATACTCCTACGGTGAGGAGTCGGAATCCGAGAGCTCCGAGTCCGAGTCTCCCGAACGTACCAAGCAGGCCGTGCCGGTTTGATCTTGCTCACGTTGGGGGGTCATCCAGTGGCTCACGTATAACCCGTGTCAGCTCGTTCTCTAGCCCCCTTGAGCCCCCGCGTGGGGGCATGGTGCATGCACGAACTCATTCATGCGATCGTGCTTGCGCACTCCATCTATCCATCTCCCGCATCGGCCCCTCGAGGCTGGCGGCTCTGCATCGACATCCCGTGTCGACAGCGACAAAGTTCAGGCCAGCGAGTGGGGCCAGATGCTCGGCGAGGCGTCCCGCGTGGCCGCGCTCCTGCAAGGGCTCGACGTGGGAGGGGCGGACTCCCTCGCCGCATGCTGTCTGCGTGCAGTGCTCAGCCTCACCACTCAGGCCCCCTATAGTTATCGCGATCTCGCGTGCGATAGCGCGCAACGCGTACCTCACTCACGAGAGAGTAATCTCGAGGCGTGGCGTTAATCACATCACTTTCGAGAGTGATGTGATTAACCCCACGCCTCCATCACAGTTTTAACATGCGTTTTCGCACAATTTCGGGCACTGGTGCCAGCACATATCGTCTCGGATCGCAGCACGATGGGGATTCGCAGATAGGTGTCGCAGTTGTTTGTGCAACGTCAGATCTGAAGGATGACATGCGCGTGTTTGGGAGGTGGTCGAGCACTCGTGGCTCAAGCCGTACGAGAAGCAGATCGTGGCCAGCCTCAAGAACCTCGAGGTGGTGAAGACTGCGATGACGATGTCACTGCAGGGCAAGTCAGCCCCTCAGTTGCTGCATCAACTTATGAAGTGGTCCAGCCTTTCGGTGTTCGTTTATCTTCGGGCGAAGTGTTGGGCCGTCTTGGTTGATCGTCATGTTTGCTTGAGGGGATGGGTTGGCGACGAGTGCGTCATGGTGTAGTCTGCGCTTCGGTCAAGCGTGATACGTGTATTCAGCGTGGATCAGTCTGACGATGAGGATGAGGAGGAGGATGAGGTGGATGACGAATTCGACCGAGGTCCAAGGATCCCGTGGACATGGCCGACATGGCCGAGAAGCTGGAGGAGGCCTCCTCGGTCGCTCCGCAATTGCATGATGGGGAGCAGGAGGATCCTCGAGGGCGGCAGGTCTCGCCCTGCACGGTCTGGCTCATCGCACGCTCGATCACAGTCGAGGGCGGCAGGAGGGGGAGGAGTCGAGGGGGGGGAGGAGTCGAGGAGCAGAAGGTGCTTTGAAAAGTCTCGGTGCATGTGTGTCTGCGGTTGCACTGACATTTCGTTCTTGCATGGCGTCGTCAACGCTGCTCACATGGAATATCTGTAATGAATTCCAAGGCTTCCTTGGAGCATGCACGCGTGCCCTGCTAGGCCAAGCGCGTGTGGGGCTTGATCAGCCCCGTGATGGCCAGCGTCGCTGCGGCTGCAGCCGCTTTGCAGGGGAATGCTTAAGTGAGCGTGCAGCATATCATATATGTTGGCCTCTCGTTTTTTTTCTCGCTCCATTTGCTCGTTTGTTTCCACTTTGTTTCTCGTCGTTCGTGCCCTCTTTATCTCCATGCGCAGCGAAGTTAGCGAGCAAGTGCATGCGCTACACGGTGCTCGATGGTTACGGGGGTCGGGGACGATAGCAAAGGTACTAGCCTTGCAGTGCATTGTAGTTGCGCCGATGGGATCGGCGAACGTTTGCATTTCAGTGCATTGCAAGATAACCTATCATATTGATCGGGGGTATGGCAATTAACGTGCTGATGCTTGTAAGGGTGTGGTAACTCTTGCGTCGAGCTCGTAGGTCAGTGCAAGTTTCAGGGGCTGCAGAGACTTGCCCCACGCGAACGGAGGCGCCGCATGCGCTCAGGAGAAATAAGCTTTCTTGGTCATGCAGAGCGGCGCCGCCCCATCAGACGATCTCTCATTTCCAGGCGGCAGTTCAAGCGCTGACAGATTGCAGCTCGAGCTTCATCGAGTGCATTGGCTCCCGCGACATGTGCAAGTCTAGTAGAGAGAGAGAGAGAGAGAGAAACAAAAAAACACCCAAACACACCAGAGATATAGAGAGCGAGACCCATGAATTCAAACCGATGGTTGGGAAACACAGGTCCGTTAAAGTTCTTCGCGCGTCGCGTGTCCTCACCAGCCCGTTCAGAATCCCTGCCCATGAGAGTTGACGAGAAAGAGAGAGAGACAGAGAGAGAGAGAGAGCTAAGAGAGAGAGATAGAGAGAGAGATAGAGAGAGAGGGAGATAGGGAACGCTGGGTATAGGAGCATGCCTCTGGATGTGATGTCTCTGTTTCAGTTCGCCGCCACTTCACGCGACCACAGTTTGCCTATATAGATGAGCTTCCTCGAGCTAGGGTTGGACAAGGGACACTGTTTGCCTGATCGAGCTCTCGAGTACGGATTGATTCGAACCGTCGGTGTATATGTTAGTTCAGTGATTCACATATACGTAGCCATCTCCATCGAGTGATCTCGCTTTCATTTTGGACGTGCCCGAACAAAACCAGTCTCGAAGAGATGGCGGGCCGCGCAGCAGGGGCAGAGGTTTCACTGGATGTTGCAATGCATGCAGAAGCTGCAGCGCCGCTCGAGGACGCATAATGGCCAGAACGAGGGGTCGCCTCATATGTTTGCATCGACTGTGCGCTGCCACTCCCGTCATGCCCCAGCATCGGCAACTGCACAATCGGTGCTCTACACTGGATCGGCCCCTTGTTCAATGCCATTTCCCAGGACCCTGAAGGCATAGGGTTGCGGCACTACTTATTGAGCAGATGGGGCGAAGGGAAGCTGTCGGCAAAGGACCGATCGGGGTCGGATATGTTCGCCCCCGATTGGGGGGCTTAGGCCACGTGGCCGTTTATCTCATTGAAGGTCGGGGGTGGTTGTCGACCTGCGATTGTTCCATGTTAACATGGAACAATCGCTAACTAATTAGCAGTGTGCTTAAGCCCCCCCGCGGTCGAGGGCGATTTGTATTCGACCTCGACCTTAGGATGTGTGCGTCATCGCGTACCACTGCAGCAGGTCTGGGTCCGCTGGCGTGGGCGATTTGGCTTTAGCGCCAACTTCGAGCCACCACACGGAGCATCTTCGGACAGCGATCGGCCTGAGTAGCCGTTCGTCGTTTTATTCTGCAGAGATCCCTACCTGGGACAAAGAGTCAGATACCAGGACGTACACCACGTTCCCATTCGCTCTTCCGCACGAAACCTTCCACGCCACCTACGTGGCCGCACCAGAAGACTACGACCTCAGCCGTGTACCGTCAGAGGATATGCCGCCACACTTCGCCAACCACCAGGTGAGGCGAGAGAAGGGTGACCGTGCCTTCCCCATCGGATATTACTCCGATGGGGTACCCCACACCAAGAAAGATACATTTATAGCTTTTTACTGGTCAAATTTTGTGACTGCTGCCCGCCACATTATATGCGTGGTGCGGAAAAGTGACTGTTGCGGGTGCGGCTGTCGGGGTATGTGCACTCTCGCGGCCGTGATGCGAGTGATCGTGTGGTCGCTGAATGTGATGGCCACGGGTGTGTTTCCAAGCACGGACCACCAGGACGCCCCCTTCACCGACCCCCTCCGCGCTGCACGACGCGGCTTCCCCTTGGCTGGGGGCCTGTGCGCAGCGCTCTGTGAGATGCGAGCTGACCTCTTAGAAATTCATCAGGCTTGCGGCTACCGTCGGTACGACAACGTTGAACATCCATGCTTTTGCTGCGATTGCCGCAAGGCAAATCTGCACGACTACCCCTTGGATATATCAACTTGGCCATGGAGGGAGAAGGACCCTTCGGAATATGCAGCCATGGTCCGCAGGTGTGTGAAGAAAGTAGTAGTAACAACCAGAGCTCAGTTCAAACGTTTGGTGGCGTGCTGCAGACACGACCCAGAGTTGTGGGGGTTCGGGACATGGCGTGCCTGTCCCGAACTGGGGTTGACGGCTGGATTTCGCTTGCTCCTCGAAGGAGTTGTCACGGACACCCATCGCCTAGACCAGGTGGAGGCGCTCATCCGCCCAGGCCACCCAGTCGAACTGTCATTCTGGCACGTCAACAACAGGGCTGGGCTTAACTTCGCTGCTCCCATCCTGGGTGTTGTGGGTTTCACTGTGAGCATGATATGTTTGGATATTATGCACATCCTCGACTTGGGCTGCACCCAAAGGCTCGTGGGCACAGTGTTTTGGATGCTGATTGAATCTAATTTTGCGGCGGCCACAGATCGTACACTTTTGGTGCGGAGGATGAAAAATATGATCGAGCTGAGAAGGCGCATGAAAGCGTTTTACATCATGAACAGGGACGTGCTCGGACGCGGGAAGCAGTCTCGCATTTGGAAGCTCAGCCTGAAAATGTTAGGAGACGTGAACGAGCCCCTCCTTCACGCGAAGGCGGCCGAGACTCGCCACCTCGTGCCTTTACTTCCTGAGCTGTGTCGGGAGCACCCAGCTGCGTTTGCAGAGAATCCGCACATTCCCCTTGCCTGTCAAGCGTTGCACCGTTTCCACCAAATAGTAGATGCGGCCCCTCGCCAGATGCCTCCTGCCTCCCAAAAGGGAATGGAGAGAGAAATGATCCATTTCTTGCATTACTGGAGAGCTGCAGGCGGGCACGTGGTGTTTAAACACCACATGTGCCTTCACTTAATTAGACAGGCAAGAATCCTGGGCAATCCCAGGTTCTACTGGACGTACTGCGACGAAGGCACAAACCGAGCGATGGCCGCGGTGGCGAAATCTGTACACCACGGGCCAACATTTTATTATGCCTTCTTGGAGAAGTGTTTGCCGCACTACTGCTAGCCAGCAAAAAGTGTGCGCATAGGGCGCGTGTGCGTGTGCATGCATGTGTGCGCGTGCACGCCTGTGTGTGTGTGTGTGTGTGCGTGTGTGCGTGCGTGTGTGTGTGTGTGTGTGCGTGTGCGTGTGCGTGTGTGCGTGTGCGTGTGTGCGTGTTGAGGACGGACAGAGGGAAGGATACGGGAAAGGGGAGACAGACTGACAGATAGCAGCATGAGTTCCGCAGTTGACGGTCTGAGTTTGTTTGCTTGTTGTTTTTTGTGAGTCGGATTATACTGCAGAAAATGCAACAAACACGGTGCTGGGGCCGCTACCAAACGGGAGGTTCCCAACGGGGGCCTCTGCCTGCGGTGCTGTTTTTGGGACCTGGGCCCTGGGGCAACAACCATCTTCCCTCGCATCCTCGCGGCCGCTTCGCCCGAGAAACGGGCTGTTCCGAGGCGAGACAGTCGAAGCGGGAGGCTGCGGGGACGTCTTCCCGTTGGAGCTCCTCGACATATATCCCGTTTTACCAGACCTCTCACTCCTCCTGTTCTCTCTGCCCCGTTGCCTGGCGCTTGTGTCCCAGTGCTCACGTCCGGTAGCCCCTCGTTTATGTACATGCATACGCACATGTATACATACATGTATGGATACATGCATGCATGCATACATATATGCATACATCCATGCATACATACATGCATCCACATGCATTTACATATATATATATATACATATATGTATTACGTATCAGCATACATGCATACGCACATGCATCCATACCTGCGTACACACATACTCCATATATGCACACATACACATGCATACACATACATACATACACACATATATGCATACATACATACATGCATGCATGTATTCAGTCATACCTACATGCGTACATACATACGTGCATAAATGCACACATACATACAAACGTACATACACACATGCACACCGACATGTACAGGCATGCATACGTACACATACAAGCATGTAAGTATCCATGATTAGTTGTAGGTATGTACGGTGGTTTACTTCTGATGGTGGCCATCACCCCTTCGATCTGCCAGGCACCATTTGGATGCATCCCACGCCATATCGATATCTTCTCCCCAT